>LVTN01000588.1:153219-168295 GCA_001649415.1 Musa itinerans | reverse complement strand
AATTCATAAGGAGTTTTGGAAAGTAATGGTCTTACTAGAACCCTATTCATGACATAGCATGTCGTATTAATGGCTTCGGCCCAAAAATATTTAGGTAGGCTATATTCGTTTAATATGGTTCTTACCATTTCTTATGAGTTTCTATTTTTTCTTTCTACTACTTCATTTTTTTTAGGATTTCTTGGAGTAGAGAAATTATTGTTGTATCCATTAGATTCACAAAATTTTTGGAAATTATGGTTTTGAAATTCGCTATCGTGATCACTCCGAATTAATGAAATCATAAAGCCTTTTTTATTTTGAACAAATTTATAAAACCTTGAAAAATACCTAAAGCAATCACTTTTGTGTGCCAAGAAGTATGTCCAAGTGTATATACTATAATCGTCCACAATTACAAAGGCTTATTTGCTACCTCCTAGGCTTGATGTATCAATTGGTCCAAACAAATCTATATGGATCAATTGCAATGGTCTAGAGGTGCTTATTTGATTCTTTAGTTTGAAACTACCTTTTATTTATTTTCTTAATTGACATGCATCACACATATTGTCTTTAACAAATTTAATGTAAGGAACACCTCTTACAAGTTCTTTAGATGAGATTTAAGAGATTAGTTTCATGCTAACATGACCTAATCTCCTATGCCAAAGCCAAGCATTGTCATTCAAAACCGAAAAACACATTTCATTATAAAGATCATCATTGTCGATAGTGTATATATTATTTTGTTTTAGGGCTAGATATGTGTTTTTGTATGGTTTTTCAATAATGCAAGCATTGGATTCAAATCTAATGATGTATCATTTATCAAACAATTGACTAATGCTCAAAAGATTATGCTTTAAGCCATCAACCAATAATACATCTTCAATCAAAAAGTTAGATTTGTTACCTATGATTCCTTTGTCAATGATTTTACCCCTGTTGTCTCCAAATGTGACATACCCTTCATTTAGGCTAGTGAGCTTAGAGAATTGAGATGAATCTCCAGTTATGTGCCTTGAGCATCCACTATTAAGGTACCATCTCTTGCTCCTAACTTGTGATGGTAAACATTTCTGTAAAAAAGGGTGATTTTTAGGTATCCATTTGACTTTGGGTATCTCAAAAATCGATTGACTTAACTTCTCATTTTGCATGGAGTTCTTTATAGTTCCTTTAATAACCCAAATCAATTTGTGTGGACTATATCTCTTAAGTGAACATGTATAGGCAATATGTCCAAATTTGCAACAAAAGTTACATTTGGTGTGGGGTGATACATGTAAGATAGGGCCTTTAACAAAGGTGGTTGGATTTTGATGAGAGCTATTCACAAATCTGATTCCGCCTCTACTATGAACTTGACCCTTATTAGCAAGAATTATGTTCAAGCACTTGCTACCAACCTCAAACTTTTCTAAGATTTCTTTAAGTTGAATCACATTCCAACTATCATTTGATTATTATAAGATATAACCAACAAGGCAAGAGTTGTACGTGTATGTGGGTTTTCGTCAATTCTATCTCCCTCACCATATATTTTGTTTCTGATTACATTGCTTTATTTAAAAAAATATATATATTGCTTGAGATCTTTAGCAGCGTTGTCTCTGCTAGCTATTTGGAATTTTGTGAAAACATATGTTTGATTTGTTTACGGATGTTCTTATCTAAAACATAATTTCGATATAAGAAAGAAGTTTCTGGACTCGTTTATAAGTAATATCCTTTGTCGACCACAGCTTTTTGTTGTATATAGTCGTACGTAATTATCTTGTAGATTTTTTTCTATAATTAGATTATATACTATTGCGTCCAAGTGAATTTACGATAAGATGCTCAAGTGAAAAAATTAGAGGGGGCACAAAACGGGTTTTTATCTCAGGCTGATATTATATCATAATGAAAGTTCTATTTAGGTTGTCATTTATCCCAAAAATATTGGGCTGCTAATAACTCTTATAATCCATTTGTATATTCTTAGCGCTCGGAACCCGACGTAGGTCATCGCAGCTGATTCGTTGGTCAAAATGCTGCCTTTGTTGACCCAATCATTACTCCATTTGAAGCTATGTTCTTGAATTTTCCACTAGTTTTCTTGTGGAAGACTCCAACCTGTGATTTTAATTTGCATTAGGAAGCTGCTAGGAACCTGCAGGGTTGACTTTAGCGCTATCGTACTATCGTGGAAGGCTAGTAGAACAGATAACCTGCTGCCATTGTGTCCTCACGTGTGTGTATATATACTTCAACGTGGCCTGATATTAAACAAAAGAAGAAAAAGAAGAAGATGGCAAGGATGTGGATTGCTCTTTCTGAGGATGTTTATAGAGCCAATGCAACCTTAAGTATACCTGGGATTCTTTTCCTGTTTTTCATGGTCGCCGCGACGATCTCCATCATGGCTGTAGTTATCTTCAACTGTGGCGACAGCGGTGGTGCACCACGGCAAAAGAAGAGAAAAGGTTTGGATGGCCATGGCCACATCGGTAAGCATGGTGGTGGAGGCCAGAATTATGGTGATGATGGTGGTGATCAAAATGGCAGCGGAGGGTATGGTGACGATGGTGATCACTGTGATGGTCATGCTAGCCACCCCAGTGGCGGGTTCCACCACGACGGCGGTGGTCATCACCACAGTGGCGGGTTCCACCACGTCGACGGTGGTCATCACCACAGTGGCGGGTTACACCACCACGTCGACGGTGGTCATCACCATCACCACCACCACGACGTCGGTGGTCATCACCACAGTGGCGGGTTCCACCACCAGTAGTCATATATACCATAAATGAATTGTAATAGTTTTTATATTTAACAAAACGATTCATGTTTTTGTAAAGATTATAATATATCTTTTCACTATTTATTTATAACCTTCTTTCTCCAAATAACGATTGCCTGGCCTTATGTTACCAGAAACATGATGTCAATGTAAGTAATATCATATGTGGATTTATCCCGACACTATTTGCAGAATCATCGACCAAATATCAGACTCGTGGATGTGTAATTTGTCGGCTACAATATCAATTGACTTGTGCAAGGTATAATAATAGAGGTAAAATATACAAAATCTTGTTGAGATAGCAGTGACTGGTGGATTTATCAGCATCCTGTAGGTAGAGTCGGAATTGATTTCACTGTTAGATCACAATTAACCTATTAGAAAATAAATCAGATTAGGAAATTGTCAGACCTCAACAAATGTTTGATCTGATCCTTGTCTTAGGTTGGACTAGACTTCGGGTTGGTTATGCCAATGCCACCTTAAAGTCCATTAATTAATAACAGTAATATATGCCATGACCTCTTATTCATCTCTAAAAATTTTAAAATTATTTTTATATCCATGCGAATTTTGGAGACTTCTCTTT
The DNA here is from genome assembly GCA_001649415.1 of Musa itinerans. Taxonomy (NCBI): domain Eukaryota; kingdom Viridiplantae; phylum Streptophyta; class Magnoliopsida; order Zingiberales; family Musaceae; genus Musa; species Musa itinerans. The sequence continues at coordinate 164,933 of LVTN01000588.1, read as the reverse complement.
TGACAAAAGGGTAATATTTTATTTTATTTTGGAGACGAAAGCAAGATACCTGACACTTCATCGAAATCATCTTTAAAAAAAAGTAAAAGAACTATATTTAAGGAAATGCTCAAGAAAAGAAGCTCTAAAGGATAACGAAATACTTGATAGTAGATAAGTTTTTTTCATTTGCACGAAGAAATCTGATTGATCAGTTAAGAAAAATCCTCTCTTCTAACATATATAAATAGCCCGTTACATTCAACTAATTCAAACGTGCTTTGTAATTACATTTCACACTATCATAGTGTCAGAGTGATGAGAACGAGCAGAGAGTGGCCTCCGACTAAAGGATCACAGCCGCCAAAGGAAGAGAAGCAGCAATAGATCTCAGCCAAGATTTGTCGGTGAAAAAGCTCTTCACTAGTGAGGAGGAGAGGCGATCAATGGCTTGCTACAAATCAGGCGAAGGCGATCAACGAGGGAGAAGGGGGAGCAGTGCTAGTGAGCACAGCACTGGAGGCGTTGCAGTAGGAGGGAACACAGTAGATGATATCCTATGTTGCTGATAGAGTACATTTCAAGGCTACATGAGCAGACGCTGGGGGAAGATAGTCGTCGTTCGCCGAGGAGGAAAGCTTTGATCTGATCAGTGTCACCGAAGGTGGTAGATCATCATCTTCCAAGTGATTCTACCGTACTAAGGAGGGTGATGCAGCACCTTTACCTGGTGATCCACCAGTTCTTGAAGTCGGTCACCACGAACTACACCTCTCCGTCGAATAGATGAGCGGTCAGGAAGAGGGGAACGAGCATGTCGCTAAAGTCATGGAGGAGGTTACTAGCATATCCGCCGGTGGAGAACATGATGGTCGGAGCATCGTGGTTGATGGTGCATGGAGGGGCCTCACTGCTTGCTTCGACCGCGAGTTCTTTGATACCTTTGAAGCAAGCCTCATCCCCCCTTGCGAGCATTAGGATGAATCTGCCACAGTTCTTTTTGCTCTGTTTTCAATGCTCCCACGAATGTGATAGATGAGGAGTTCCCGGGTATGGCTAAGTTCCACTTCACAGATCTCTCATTGAATGGCAGCAGAGTTGGTGAAGGTTTCGGAGACCACGCTGCTAGTATTGGGCCTAGCAATGTTCTAGTCTGGAGATTGCTCTAGAGAGAGGAAAGTGGAGACTACTCTGGAGAGAGCTGCAGCACTATTTGCAGTGCTGAAGAGAGCTGCAGTAGTGCGGCGCTGTTTGTAGTGCGGTAGAGAAACTATTTGCAATTATCTCCGGCAGTTCTCTACGTTATGAAAGACCGCTAGCGAACCAGCGGTTGCAATCGCTTGGCAAGGATGGTCTCTTGGAGAGCGTGATAGGATTGGAGGGATATTCATTTGTTTTGAAAAGGAAAGATAAACTTCATAAAATAACGAGATGTGGTATAAAGATTTGTTGAGTTTGTGGTTTGTAATATCTGAAAGCATTATGTTCAAAAGAGTATTCTATAAAAATATAGGGCTTAGATCGTGGTATCAATTTATGTGAGGCATAAGGACGTAATGGATAGCATAAACGATTAAAGATTTTGAATTTTTGAAGATTTGGAAGCTTGTGGAATAATTTTTTAAATGGTGACATTGTAGGACTATAGTGACCATATGATTAATGAGATAGACTATAGTTTGAAAAGCTGCTGACAAAACAATTGGTAGTATGGACACTTGAGGTAGAAGTGAGAGATCGGTTTCAACTATATACCGATATTTGTACTCAGGTAGAGCCAACTAATTGGGTAGTATGTGGGGTGATTTGAGGTGGTATGTTATCTTCCTTGAAGCTAATTCAATCAATTGAAATTCTAAAAAATAAAAGACAGTTACACGGTCTACAACTACCATCGCCACTGCTATTATTAAACTCAATTGAATTACAAATCTGCTCAAGGAACTTAACGTCAACTCTATCGTTACTCCTACAATATATTGTGATAACGTTGGAGCTACTTACTTATGTGTCAATCCAGTATTCCACTCATGCATGAAACACATTGCCATCGACTTTCATTTTGTGTGAGATTAAGTTATCAAGCATCAACTATGTATGTCTCATGTGCATACGACTAATCAACTAGCAGACTCATGAAGTCTCTCACCCACAAACTATTTTCATTGCATTGGTCTAAGATCGACATCTTGACAAAAGCTCAATCTTGCAAGGGCATGATAACATATAAGATTTTTTCAATTGCATGAGAAAATCTCGCTGATGAGAAAAATCCTCTCTTCTAACATATATAAATAATCATTATATTCAAATAATTCATGCATTATATTTACATTTCACTCTATCAATACTAATGTCATAATTCCACACCTCCACAGCGATCCATAAAAGAATCCAGTCCTCATGGAATAAATGGAATAGCAGATAGTTCGGTCGCGCCTTTCCTTCCAAATCAGAGGACGAAAACGTCGCCTTTCCTTGTCGCCCCCCAACGTTTGACTGAGCATTCCCTCTTCTCATATATGCTGCTCTTTTCTTCTTCGTTCGTTTTTTTTTCATTTTTAGGATTACGTCAGGAAATTGTTGGAGGTTTCAGCGTCAGCAATAACAAGATATCAACTCGTTCCAAGCATCCTTGTGTGGAGTTTTGGCATATATGTCTGGTTGATCTGCATTGGTGCTAGTAGCAAGCAGAAGAGGAGAAGAAGATGGCCAGGTTGTTGTTCGCCATGCTTGGGGATGATTCCCCTGGAGCCAATTCGACGTCAAAGACGCCCGGTGTTCTGTTCATGCTCGGCGTGGTAGGCGCGACGTTATCGATCATGGCTGTAGTCATCTGCAACTGCGGCAAGAGTCATAAGAAGAGGCCCAAGCCACAGAACAGCGTGGTGTACTACGACAGCGGCGGCGGTGGTGCAACGAGGGATAGAAGGGGTTTGGGTGCTGATGTTGGTGTCGCTGCCGCTGCAGGTGCAGGTGCAGAATTCGCTGCCACCACCTCCGATGGTGGGGGATATCGTGGCGGTGGCGGTGGTGACTGAGTCCAGTCTCGAATACACATTTATAATGAACACGTTTAGCATTTATTTCGTACAACTTTTAGTCTAATATTGTTTACGGCCAAGTTATAAATGCAACAGTTTTCTCAGGGAAGAATTATTTTTTCCTATTCATCATATCCAATTTGACAAAATGTTGTGATTAATGTCGGGCCGTAATTTCAAGGGCTCAATGAGACGTAAAAGTAAATTTATTAGGTAGATTATGATAGAATTTTCTGTCACACAAATGCGTAGTAAATATCCCATTCAGTAAATAGTGGTTCATTTGTCAAAGAAACCAATGTTGGGGCAATTCGTAAAGAGCTGAAGAGAGCTTCTAGTAATAACATATGTCTATCCTACAACAACCAAGCAAGATCCCCAGCAAAACATACTCTTATTATTATCGACCGGAGTGGCATCCCCCGCTAATAGAAACACTTTCAAACTTTGAAAGACAAAGAGTCTTAACGATTTTGAAGAGGCAATTCGCTGTATGAACATTTGATGATCTAAAATAATTTCTTTCTTTTTCCAAAAAAAAAAAATTGAATGATTTCATGTCTCCAGAGAACCTGGCCAACCAACAGGCCATGTCTTTACCCTTTCTATACCCGAAGGCTCCAAATACTAAGTATAACATTTCTAACAGGCCAAGGAATAGGTGTTTGGCATTGCAGAATCCGCACAAGAACAACGAAATCAGATCCAATATGCACCATCCGAAAGCCATCCAATGCCACAGTTTGCCGCCCCACCAGCATAGCCATCTTCACGGTAGAGCACGTCGAACTGATACAAAAACACTTACAACCGACAAATAAAGGATCAGCAGCAAAACCTGCATCTCCACCTATGTGCCCTCCCACAGATCAGATTCACCACAGTTCAGCTTAACCTAGCCAACCAGGGGAGGGGACTACAAGTCCTATCTCCGGATTGCTACCGAGAACTTTGGCCTTGTCATTAGCCCGAATCGACCCAATAATTAGATAAAAAAAATATTGGAAACCACGAGTTTAGATTTGTTATACAATACCCTCCAAATCCACCTTAAGCCAGTGGCAACCAATGCAGATCTCAACATACCAACCTCACCACTATGATGCACACCCTCAAATATTCAATTTTCAAAACATCAACCAGCAGGATAATGAAAACCTAATTGCAGCCTCCGCTCCGAAAGAAGCCAAAGGGACCGAGAAAGACTACACAAAAAGATGCAGTGTTCCAAAGAATCAGAAGTAGAGTCACATAATGGACACATGAAAGACTACACAAAAAGATGCAGCGTTCCAAAGAATCCGAAGTAGACTCACATACCCCGACCCCACCTGCCCCAACCCCACCAAAGCTAGTCTATTGACTAAAAGAAGACGGCTGGTCAAAAGCTTCTGGCAGAAAACCTTGATTAAAGGTAAAATTGGAAGCTTCCCTAAGCAACGCCACCAATCCCTCACAGCAACATTTTCACATTGGTAAGGAAGAAGAAAATGATAAGCCGATCTAATAGACAATCCCATCCGACTTCAGCTTCTAAAGCCACAAGTCATCACATGGCTTCAATGGTAAATCCATCAGACGGATTTGTGCTACCAACTTGTCACCAAAACAATGATTCAGCGTATCCAAATTTCATTCCTCCTCCAAAATAAAATCTGACACCATTGAAGAACAATTTGCAAAACATTAACACAAGAAGGCGAAATTGTCGATGAAGTATATAAAATCCAATCATCAATAGCACGAATAGAGAAATCATTACCCACAAATTTCACAAAGATAACACGAAGACTTTCTAAAGCACACAAGAAAAATCTCCAACTCTAACTATAATAAAATAAAAATTACATTATCCAATGATTAAGGATACCAAATTTAACTCCATCAATCAAGACTCATAAATTATCATTATTATATAATCATAAAAATAATATCATACGGAATAACTTGATGCCAAGAACGAAATCAAGTAACATAAATTAAGGGTTAGGTTTACATATCTTTCGAAGCCATGATAGAATACATTAGTGGTAACACACTATAGTCTAATTCATAACAAGCAACAACATCGATATATAATAAGGTAACTAAATTCTGCTCTTTTCTTCTTATCTTTCATAGGAAGAAAGATGAGAATAGATCTATGATCTATTATTTGTGTCTAATCCTTGGGAGTTATTGCGTGAACATATGTGAGAGCAAAGAATTTAGGACAATTAATTAGGAAAATCTCTTCCCAAGGAATTCTCCTAATAGATTCTAATATAAATGGACTTCCCTTCTATTGGCCGATAACCCTAATCAAAATCTAATTAGAAATTTAATATAAATACCATGATAGAAAAATTTTCAAAGGCATACAAACAGAGGAACCATTATCCATAAATTTCACAAAGCCAACACGAAGACGTTCTAAAGCACACAAGAAAAATCTCCAACTCTAACTTTAATTAAATAAAAATTAAATTATCCAATGATCAAGGATACCAAATTTAGCTCTATCAATCAAGACTCATAAAGTATCATTATTATGTAAGCATAAAAATAATATCATGCAGAATAACTTGATGCCAAGATCGAAATCAAGTAACATAAATTAAGGTTTAGATTTACATACCTTTCGATGCAATGATAGAATACCTTAGTCTCATCTGGTAACGCAATATAGTCCGATCCATAAGAAGCAACAACATCGAAATATAATAAGATAACTAAATTCTACTCTTTTCTTCCTATCTTTCATAAAAAGAAAGATGAGAATAGATCAATGATATATTATTTGTGTCTAATCCCTAGGAGTTCTCGTGTAAGCATAGGTGAAAGCAAAGAATTTAGGACAACTAATTAGGAGAATCTCTCCTCAAGGTAATCTCCTAATAGAATATAATATAAATGGACTTCCCTTCCATTGGCCGATAACCATAATCAAAATCTAATTAAAAATTTAATATAAATGCCATGATAGAAAATTTTCTAAATGAGCATAAATAGAGGAATCATTACCCACATATTTCACAAAGCCAACACAAAGACTTTCTAAAGCACACAAGAAAAATCTCCAACTCTAACTTTAATTAAATAAAAATTAAATTATCCAATGATCAAGGATACCAAATTTAGCTCTATCATTCAAGACTCATAAATTATCATTATTATGTAAGCATAAAAATAATATCATGCAGAATAACTTGGTGCCAAGATCAAAATCAAGTAACATAAATTAAGGGTTAGGTTTGCATACCTTTCGATGCCATGATAGAATACCTTAGTCTCATCTGGTAACGCACTATAGTCTGATCTATAAGAAGCAACAACATCGATATATAATAAGGTAACTATATTCTACTCTTTTCTTCTTATCTTTCATAGGAAGAAAGATGAGAATAGATATATGATCTATTATATATATCTAATCCCAAAGAGTTCTCATGTAAGCATAGGTGAGAGCAAAGAATTTAGGACAACTAATTAGGAGAATCTCTCCCCAAGGTAATCTCCTAATAGATTCTAATATAAATGGACTTTCCATCTATAGGCCGATACACCTAATCAAAATCTAATCAGAAATTTAATATAAATGCCATGATAGAAAATTTTTCTAAGGAACCCAAATAGAGGAACCATTACCCACAAATTTCACAAAGCCAACACGAAAACTTTCTAAAGAACACAAAAAAATTCTCCAACTCTAACTTTAATTAAATAAAAATTAGATTATCCATTGATCAAGGATACCAAATTTAGCTGTATCAATCAAGAATCATAAATTATCATTATTATGTAAGCAAAAAAATAATATCATGTGTAACAACTTGATGCCAAAATCGAAATCAAGTAACATAAATTAGGGGTTAGGTTTGCATACCTTTCGATGCCAAGATAGAATACCTTAGTCTCATCCGGTAACACGCTATAGTCTGATCTATAAGCAGCAACAACATTGATATATAATAAGGTAACTAAATTCTACAATTTTCTTCCTATCTTTCATAGGAAAAAAGATGAGAATAGATCTATGATCTATTAGTTGTGTCTAATCCCTAGGAGTTCTCGTGTAAGCATAGGTGAGAGCAAAGACCTTAGGACAACTAATTAGGAGAATCTCTCCCCAAGGTAATCTCCTAATAGATTCTAATATAAATGGACTTCCCTTCTATTGGCCGATAACCCTAATCAAAATCTAATTAGAAATTTAATATAAATTCCATGATAAAAAAGTTTTCAAAGGAGCACAAATAGAGGAACCATTACCCACAAATTTCACAAAGCTAACACGAAGACTTTCTAAAGCATAAAAGAAAAATACCCAACTCTAACTTTAATTAAATAAAAATTAAATTATCCAATGATCAAGGATACCAAATTTAGCTCTATCAATCAAGACTCATAAATTATCATTATTATGTAAGTATGAAAATAATATCATGCGGAATAACTTGATGCCACGATGGAAATCAAGCAACATAAATTAAGGGTTAGGTTTGCATACCTTTCGATGCTATGATAGAATACCTTAGTCTCATCTGGTAATGTACTATAGTCTGATCTATAAGAAGCAACAACATCGATATATAATAAGGTACCTAATTTCTACTATTTTCTTCCTATCTTTCATAGGAAGAAAGATAAGAATAGATCTCTGATCTATTATTTGTGTCTAATCCCTGGGACTTCTTGTGTGAACATAGGTGAGAGCAAAAAATTTATGACAACTAATTAGGAGAATCTCTTCCCAAGGTATTCTCCTAATAGATTCTAATATAAATGAACTTCTATTTTATTGGCTGATAACCCTAATCAAAATCTAATTAGAAATTGAATATAAATGTCCTGATAGAAAATTTTCCAAAGGAGCACAAATAGAGGAACTATTACCCACAAATTTTACAAAGTCAACATGTAGACTTTCTAAAGCACACAAGAAAAATCTCCAACTCTAACTTTAATTAAAAAAAAATTAGATTACCCAATAATCAAGGATTCCAAATTTAGCTCTATCAATCAAGACTCATAAATTATCATTATTATGTAAGCATAAAAATAATATCATGCATAATAACTTGATGCCAAGATCGAAATCAAGAAACATAAATTAAGGGTTAGGTTTGCATACCTTTTGATGCCAAGATAGAATACCTTAGTCTCATCTAGTAACGAGCTATAATTTGATCCATAAGAAGCAACAACATCAATATATAAGAAGTTAACTAAATTCTACTATTTTCTTCCTATCTTTCATAGGAAGAAAGATGAGAATAGATCTATAATCTATTATTTTTGTCTAATCCCTAGGAGTTCTCATGTAAGCAAAAGTGAGTGCAAAGAACTTAGGACAACTAATTAGGAGAATCACTCCCCAAGGTAATCTTATAATAGATTCTAATATAAATGAACTTCCCTTCTATTGGTCGATAACCCAAATCAAAATTTAATTAAAAATTTAATATAAATTCTAAGATAGAAAATTTTTCGAAGGAGCACAAATAGAGGAACCATTCCCCACAAATTTCACAAAAACAACACGAAGACTTTCTAAAGCACATAAGAAAAATCTCCAAGTCTAACTTTAATTAAATGAAAATTAAATTATCCAATGATCAAGGATACCAAATTTAGCTCTATCAATCAAGACTCATAAATTGTCCTTATTATGTAAGCTTAAAAATAATAACATGCAGAATAACTTGATGCCAAGATTGAAATCAAGTAACATAAATTAAGGGATAGGTTTGCATACCTTTCGATGCTATGATAGAATACCTTAGTCTCATCTGGTAATGCACTATAGTTTGATCCATTAGAAGTAACAACATCGATATATAGTAATGTCACTAAATTCTACTATTTTCTTCCTATCTTTCATAGAAAGAAAGATGAGAATAGATCTATGATCAATTATTTGCGTCTAATCCCTAGGGGTTCTTGTGTAAGCATATGTGAGCACAAAGAATATAGGACAACTAATTAGGAGAATCTCTCCCCAAGGTAATCTCCTAATAGATTCTAATTTAAATGGACTTCCCATCTATTGGCTGATAACCCTAATCAAAATCTAATTAGAAATTTAATATAACTTACATGATAGAAAAATTTTCAAAGGAGCACAAATAGAGGAACCATTACCCACAAATTTTACAAAGACAACGCGAAGACTTTCTAAAGCACACAAGAAAAATCTCCAACTCTAACTTTAATTAAATGCAAATTACATTATCCAATAATCAAGGATACCAAATTTACTCTATCAATCGAGACTCATAAATTATCATTATTATGTAAGCATAAAAATAATATCATGCGGAATAACTTAATGCCAAGAGCGAAATCAAGTAACATAAATTAAGGGATATGTTTGCATACCTTTCGATGATATGATGGAATACATTAGTCTCATCCGGTAACGCACTATATTCTGATCCATAAGAAGTAACAACATCGATATATAATAAGGTAACTAAATTCTACTCTTTTCTTCCTATCTATCATAGGAAGAAAGATGAGAATAGATTTATGATCTATTATTTGTGTCTAATCTCTAGGAGTTCTTGTGTAAGCATAGGTGAGTGTAAAGAACTTAGGACAACTAATTAGAAGAATCTGTCCCCAAGGTAATCTCCTAATAGATTCTAATATAAATGGACTTCCCATCTATTGGCCGATAACCCTAATCAAAATTTAATTAAAAATTTAATATAAATTCTAATATAGAAAATTTTTCGAAGGAGCACAAATAGAGGAACCATTCCCCACAAATTTCACAAAAACAACACGAAGACTTTCTAAAGCACACAAGAAAAATCTCCAACTCTAACTTTAATTAAATGAAAATTAAATTATCCAATGATCAAGGATACTAAATTTAGCTCTATCAATCAAGACTCATAAATTATCATTATTATGTAAGCATCAAAATAATATCATGTAGAATAACTTGATGCCAAGATCGAAATCAAGTAACATAAATTAAGGGTTAGGTTTGCATACCTTTCGATGCCATTATAGAATAACTTAGTCTCATCTGGTAACATATTATAGTCTGATCCATAAGAAGCAACAACATTGATATATAATAAGGTAACTAAATTCTACTCTTTTCTTCCTATCTTTCATAGGAAGAAAGATGAGGATAGATCTCTGATCTATTATTTGTGTCTAATCCCTAGGAGTTCTTGCGTGAACATAGGTGAAAGTAAAGAATTTTGTACAACTAATTAGGAGAATCTCTTCCCAAGGTATTCTCCTAATAGATTCTAATATAAATGGACTTCTATTTTATTGGTTGATAACCCTAATCAAAAACTAATTTGAAATTTAATATAAATATCCTAAGAGAAAATTTTCTAAAGGAGCACAAATAGTGGAACTATTACCCACAAATTTCACAAAGCCAACATGTAGACTTTCTAAAGTACACAAGAAAAATCTCCAACTCTAACTTTAATTAAATAAAAATTAGATTATCCAATGATCAAGGTTACCAAATTTAGCTTTATCAATCAAGATTCATAAATTATCTTTATTATGTAAGCATAAAAATAATATCATGCGGAATAACTTGATTCCAAGATCGAAATCAAGAAACATAAATTAAGGGTTAGGTTTGCATACCTTTCGATGCCAAGATAGAATACCTTAGTCTCATCTAGTAACGCACTATAATCTGATCCATAAGAAGCAATAACATCAATATATAATAAGGTAACTAAATTCTACTCTTTTCTTCCTATCTTTCATAGGAAGAAAGATGAGAATAGATCTATGATCTATTAATTATGTCTAATCCCTAGGAGTTCTCGTGTAAGCATAAGTGAGTGCAAAGAACTTAGGACAAATAATTAGAAGAATCTCTCCCCAAGGTAATCTCATAATAGATTCTAATATAAATGGACTTCCCTTCTATTGGCCGATAACCCTAATCAAAATCTAATTAGAAATTTAATATAAATTCTATAATAGAAATTTTTTCAAAGGAGGCCAAATAGAGGAACCATTCCCCACAAATTTCACAAAAACAACACGAAGACATTCTTTAGCTCACAAGAAAAATCTCCAACTCTAACTTTAATTAAATGAAAATTAAATTATCCAATGATCAAGGATACCAAATTTAGCTCTCTCAATCAAGACTTATAAATTATCATTATTATGTAAGCATAAAAATAATATCATGTAGAATAACTTGATGCCAAGATCAAAATCAAGTAACATAAATTAAGGGTTAGGTTTGTATACCTTTCGATGTCATGATAGAATACCTTAGTCTCATCTGGTAACGTACTATAGTTTGATCCATAAGAAGCAACAACATTGATATATAATAAGCTAACTAAATTCTACTCTTTTCTTCCTATCTTTTATAGGAAGAAAGATGAGAATAGATCTCTTATCTATTATTTGTGTCTAATCCCTAGGAGTTGTTGTGTGAACATAGGTGAGAGCAAAGAATTTATGACAACTAATTAGGAAAATCTCTTCCCAAGGTATTCTCCTAATAGATTCTAATATAAATGGACTTCTATTTTATTGGCTGATAACCCTAATCAAAATCTAATTAGAAATTTAATATAAATTCTATAATAGAAATTTTTTCAAAGGAGGCCAAATAGAGGAACCATTCCCCACAAATTTCACAAAAACAACACGAAGACATTCTTTAGCTCACAAGAAAAATCTCCAACTCTAACTTTAATT
>LVTN01000588.1:119961-146230 GCA_001649415.1 Musa itinerans | reverse complement strand
ATATATATATAGAAACTATCAACCTTCAAGTTTGGAGGAGGACAAAAGAGCGTTGCTTGATCGGCGGGGCTGTGAGCAATAACATTTTCCTCCATGTTTACATGATAAAAAAATGCCATATTCACAGATACCACAATATAGGAATAGATTTGTTACAAAGATTCACAGCCACCATGGAATCACTCTTGACCGCAATATTGTGAAGTTTCAAGTGTGCAGCTTTTGTCAAGGCATCTCAGATCGCCCAACACTCGGCCTGGAGAAGGGGGTTGATGCTCGTGGACGTTTCTTCCTTCAAAGATGATGGAACCCTGCTGATCAACAAAACAGATGCCCAAACCTGCAAAACCATCCACGGGGGGTTGAGCTACTTAGGTTGGTAATCATTGCTATTAAGGGAAGACAAGACTTTCAACAAGATGGGAGTGGCACTTGCTGAACTTAAAAGCATTCATGTTCTTCGGTAGAACCAAAAGGAGGTGACAATATCAGAACTGATTCTAGCAGAAGCAAATCTACCCCATTCTTCTTCTTCCCACGACTAATCACCATTGAACCACTTACGCATTAAAAAGAATCCAAACTGAGTTTGAATTGAAGCAAGTCCCAATATGCTCTAGCAAAGCTATAGGAAAGGAGAATATGTTCAACAGAGTCTATCCGACTGTGACAAACAAAACACTGATCAACATTTCATTGAATCATATTAGAAAGTCACAAGGAAGTAGGCAATTGCCCCCATAGGAGTTTCAATAGAAAGATTTTAATTCTAAGTAGAACACTCAGATTTCAAACAGTCTTTTAACCATCCCAACTTCTACCATAGTCTATATCCCTCAAGGACCTCTAGATGCTCTTAGAAGTCACTAACTCGCTGTGGACTCCAAACCCAACTAACCCAAGTATCATTGTTGGACTTGAGGGATAATTGTATACATGTAATCTTACCTACTAGATAAGGATGAAAAATGCGAAGTCAATAGCCATAAATTGCATGATGTGTTCACCAACGAGTCATTAACACATAAAATATTGTTGATCTCCTCATAATTAAAAAATATATGTCATTTACTAAGGGGTATGTTAAAAAGCCAAGGGTTTGTTGAATCTCGGATTTTGATGATAAAACCAATTGATAAGTGTTTATGTTTTAATGTGCATTTTGAGTGATACAGGATGCTTCAATCAAGATGAGACAATTAAAGCAGGAAGAATCATGTTGTGTCGGAGGAAAACATGTCAGAAGATTGGACGTCGGGTCGGATGATCAGTCGACGTGTCGACAGAAGGTTTCAGGCCATGGATTCGGGCATCGGGCCAAGAAGAGCGGATATTGCACCAAGAATATCGGAGTTACTTAGTCAACTGACCGATTGGGCAATAGGCCGCAAGAGAGGGCGATGCGCCAAAGAATCGGATGAAGCGTTGAGAGACCAATGACATGCCGGACAACATGATTAATGCTTAGTATTAATTATCTAGATAAAAGTGTGTTTTACATGTGCAGGATTAACTATGATAGCAAGGCATGAAGCAAAATGAAGTCTCGGAGTCAAGGACGTGATTTTATTGGGAGTTCGAGAGTTCGTCGGAAGTTTTGGCGGAACCAATTGAGAAGTCTCGGAGCTTGCCAGAGAAACTCATCGAAACTCACCAAGAAGATCGTTATGAAGTCCAGGAGCTTGCCGGGAGTCTGTCGGAACATTGCCGAGAGATCGTCGGAAGTTCACTGGAAGCTCGCTAGAAGAAACTAGACTTACGGACTTGTTTAGCTTAGAATATGTCTTAGGAATCGTAGTTAGCACGTAATTAAGTTTGGATTTGGGCCAACCCAATTAGGGGCCAACTAGGCCCATGTAAGGATTGTGTTGGGCCTAATGAGAGACCCAAACAGTGCCCTAAGAAGTGGCACCGTCGTGGCACAGTCTTCAAGACTGTGTCAGGCGGTGGTACCGCCCAATGCAGTGTTAGTGTTAGACTGACACTAGCGGTGGTAGCGCCCGTGCCCGGGATGAGATGTTTTTAGGCTCCAAATTTGAATCAACTTGAAGCCTATAAATACCCTTCTCATCCCTGGTTAAAGCACACAAGCACAAAGGGTTTAAAAGTAAAGAAACGCTGCTGCAATCTCTTGAGAAATTTCCTCCTCCACTCTAAGTTTAGAATTCTATAAGAGGAGTGAGTGAGTGCTTGTAAGGGTTGTCTCCTAAACCCGTGAAAAGGAGAAGAGGGGTGTAAGAAGGAGATTGATCTTCGCCTATTAAAGGAAAATCGTTAGTAGATGCCGGTGGCCTCGACATAAGAGGAATCGACGAAGTGGATGTAGGTCACGACGACCGAACCACTCTAAAACTCGGTTTGCATTTATTTTGAGCAACTTTCTTTTATAGCAAATTACCTCTCCTCCTTATTGCTTTCAATACATTTACGAATACGTTTTCGAGCTAACATCTTTACGAAATCGATTTTCAACGTACGAAGGTTTTTCCGAAACCAACGTAATTTTTATCGCTGCACTAATTCACCCCCCCTCTTAGTGCCGATCACTTTCCTAACAGGGTTCTCATTAAACCTAATACTCCGATCATACTCAACAATCCCGCTTAGACCTTCCTTAACACAGTGGATAATATTGTTAATTCCCTTTTAGATTAGGAAAGTTTTCCTAGAACCCAAGTCCCAATGATCAAGACAATCATACTTGATATTCAAGACTCTAGTCTAAAAGAGTATTGGACTTGTTGAGAATGGAGAGGATACACCTCACATTAATAGTATACCAAACTAAACTCCTAAATTTTTTGAGAGCTGATTCCAACTAAGGAACCTAATCTCCCTATGAGAGAGAGAGAGAGTCACCCCAAAAGAAGAATTTATTATACTTGAAAATAAAATTGGTAAATTTGTTGATGGTCCAACAACTAACGGTGGAGTGGAGGGGGATAGTGTTTAGGATTAAATTAATCAAGGTCACTTTTCTAACTTGATCCAACTAAGAAATTTCTCAATGATTTGGTTTTGAATATCAGAAGGGATTTGATTTTGAGAGACAATGTTACTTAGGTAAGGGATGGCCAAGATTCCTTAGTAAATTTGAGGGAGTTAAAAACTCTATGTTTAACATCAATCGTATTTTGCTTGGAAAAATATATAAATTTACTCTTGTTAATGTTAAGGCACATAAGGTTGGAATATAGCATTGGATATGTTCCTGTAAGAATTAGTGGTGGCCTTAATAGTGATCAAGATATCATCTACATAAATAGATGAGAGATCCCAATGTTTTTAATAGTTGAAGACCTAATCTTGTTTCTTTCATACTTTTCAAAAAGTTTAAAAAGGAGTTGTTGGATAATGATAAACAAATAAGAGAAATTAGGTGTCCCTACCAGATTTCTTGTTAGCTTTTAAACCAATTGGAAGAATAGTTATTCGCTTGATAGTTAAATTTACAGAGACAACATAGGCCAAGATCTAATTGATGAAAGGTAAGGGAAAGTTAGGATTCTAGAAAGGGTAGGCCAGGAAAGAGAATCAAAAACATTTTATAAATCAATTTTAGTTAGGATTAGGGGATTCTTCTCATGAGAATTGAACATTGAGTTGGATATTCCTGGATAACAGTAATATGATTATGGCTACACTGATCAAGATCAAAATAGATTGTTTTTTATTGATAAGACTATCTAAGAGGGGTTTAATATAAATAGTAGGGACTCGAAACTTATAAATAATATTATAGAGAGCTATAAGATGGAGGTTTTTTTTTTCTTTCTAAGAAATGAAGATAAGTATAGTTTATCCTCAACTATTAAGAACTTAGATCCATGAAACTCATTAAAACAATTTTCAATGAAAAATTTAAGAAGATCTGAAAAATAAATAAAGAACTCCGTTTGAGAGTTTGCCAAACCCATAAGGACTAATTCTAAGTGGAGGTCAATTTTTCATCTTCCCTATTCTAGTCCAATCATCTTTTCAGTGGCCTGTGGATTCTGCCATCTCTATTTGAGAAGTATTATTTTATGTAGACTTTTTGTATAGTTCAATCAGATGACACGAAGCAGAATATAAAATCGTGTCATTCCCATTCCTACCTCCCGAATCCTCATTTTTACACGCAATTGGCTCCTTCCCTTCGATTGGCAGCAATATTAACAAATAATAGTATCATGTTATGGAACTATCGAAAGGTATGTTACGTAATGTTCCACCAAAACACTTGGATAATATGAAATATAAGCTAATCTCATATGTCAGTCAGTATATTTTATTCCAGACAAGAAATCCATGTTCTTGGAATCCAAACATTAAGTGGTATCAAAAAGACTGAGAAAGAATTAAATGGCGGAGAAAAATCATTTATTCTTATTTATAGATATTGTTTCATCCACTAACATCTAGTATTCCATAATAATGAATAATGAATGAGACCCTCAGTCCCCTATAAATAGATACGAATTTATGACATTAAGAGCACGGAGAAAACATGATTTGAGTTCAGACTATTTCTCACCATAGCTTCTCTCTCTCCATCTCTTTCATTTCGTATCATTTCATACACATGCAAAAAATCTCTAGCTATTTTTCATTGCCTCTCAAGTGTATGGCTTCAAAGGTATTTAAATCAAAATGGACTGTCAACTTATTATACTTTGACTTAACAACCTAATTTCTTGGTCGAGGACAGTTTAAAACATTTTGATCAATATAACCATTTTAGCTAAAAGCGTTAATTTAATCCCTTGGTCTTACATATGAGGTTGTGATCCTTCTAGTAACTTTTTATTCAAATACGTTTGAAGATGAATAAATGATTATGTATTTCAAAGAAAAAGACGCGAAGAAATAAAGCACATCTAACATATTTTTTTATGCGCTTAGAAGGAACGCCCCAACCAGTTATCTTGCTGACCTTTTTCATTGTCCATTGTAGTAAATAAGAGGACTTCACGTCTTACAAGAAGAAAAGAAGCAGCTTGGGAGAAAAAGTCAAACCACGTTTTGTCAGATTTTATGACTTATATAACTCTTCTTCCGAACTCGTTCCATCCTTGCCATTCCATTCTACTGTCATCTGAGTCTCATGAGGAAGGCATCTTCAACCTATCCTTACTACGACTCTATTCTCTTATTACTATTCCTCTTCTACATGCAGAATACTGGTGCTTACAGCTTCCACAGCCATAGCTGTAACCCAAACGATCTCGGAGCATTGTATGGTTTCTCACGCAGCCTCGTCACCCAAATCCACGACTGGCCGCTTGCCGATGCTAATTACGCCAACTGTTGCAGTTGGCCAGGAGTCCATTGTGCTCTATTCTCTTCTTCCCCGATCTCCTCATCGTCCTCTTCCAATTCTAGCGTGCTCAGTGTCACGAGAGTCGTCGGTCTTGATTTATCCGGGAAGGGTCTTGAAGGGGTTCTATCGACGTCCCTGGCTGTTTTGGACAATCTGAGCTTCCTCAACCTCTCCTACAATTCATTCCGAGGCCCCATCCCGCCGGAGCTGTTCCACTTGAAGCTCTTGAAGGTGCTCGATCTAGGCAGAAACCGCTTGTCGGGCGAACTGCCACACTGGGTATAGCAAACCTCACAAGCCTCCACCATTTGGATGTCTGTGACAACAGATTCACCGGGAACATTCCTGACGTGTTTCACGGCCTGCAAAACCTCGAGGTTTTCTCAGCTAAGTCCAATGGTTTTGTGGGTCGATTGCCCGCGTCGTTGTCCTTGTGTTCGATGCTTACGTCTCTTGATCTATGGAACAATTCTCTCGACGGTAGCATCGACCTCGACTTCGGACGATTAGTTCGTTTTACCACGCTCAACCTTGGATAAAATAGATTACAAGGGCTCATCCCGGAGGTTCTCTTTTCTTGCAAGGCATTGAACATCTTGAATTTGTCTCTCAACAAATTAAGTGGACAGGTTTCCAAGAAGTTTAGCAACCTTCGATCCCTCTCCTACCTGAATCTGAATGGAAATAGTCTCTCAAATATTTCGGAGGCACTGCAAGTTCTCCAAGAGTGCCATAACTTGACAGTGCTTGGTTTGACCCTAAACTTCCAAGGTGAAGAAATGCCGAGGCACGGAATCCGAGGGTTTCCAAACCTACGTTCTCTCACCGTCGGAAACTGTGGTTTGACAGGTTCAATCCCCTCGTGGTTAAGAAATTGCAGAGAGCTAAGAGGTGTGGATCTATCATACAATCATCTGAGCGGAGAGATACCGTCGTGGTTCGGAGGTTTTGATCATCTCTTTCGCTTGATCATGTCAAACAACTCGTTCTATGGGGAGATCCCAGTCTCCTTGACAGAACTGAAGAGTTTGACTTCAGGGGTAAACCCTCCTGCAGGATGACGATTCTTCCTCTGAGACGCCATTGTTTTACTGCTATAGGGGTAAGCCAATCGATGAGGCATTCATCTACAACAGCTACACGCATTTCCCTCCAGCATTGGACTTGAGTCATAACGGATTGAATGGATCAATTTGGCAAGAGTTTGGGAATTTGAAGTATCTTCATCTGTTGGATTTAAGCTGGAACAACTTCTCAGGTTCTATTCCTGAGCAACTATCAAGCATGGTCAACTTGGAGAGGTTGGACTTGTCTTACAACGATTTGTCAGGAAGCATTCCGTCTTCTCTCGCTAGGCTTACTTTTATGTCTTTCTTCAGTGTAGCATACAATCATTTGCAAGGAGTAACTCCAAGTGGAGGTCAGTTCTCGAGCTTCCCCTGTTCAAGTTTCGAAGGAAATCCCGGCCTCTACAGTAACTCTATGCTTTTCTGCAACTCAACTTTGAGTGCAGCAAACCACAAGGAAGATGATGATTACGATGAAGACAAATTCGTCTTCTTTGGAGTTCCATTTGCAGTTGGATTGACAGTAGGTTTTCTGCCCACGCTTTACCTTTTAATGTGCTGGTGGGATCAGAACTACGAGTATGATTAAGAACAAGAAAATTGAAAGGGCAAGCTGTGAACCATGTTAAAAGCCTTGTTCGATTTCCATGGATGCATGTCACAAAACGTCCATTGGTTTGGGAGTGTTGTACAAAATGCAGTACAAGAGATTTAAATAAAGAATAACAGATATCCTTCAACTGCAAACCACATAAAATGATAAGCAGAACATTATTCTAAAATGCTGGCTCTCAAGACTCCTAATTGGGCCTAACTGACACATAAAGACATTTAAACATAATAATAATAATATATCATCACATGGAATTGTGCCCAACCCCAGTCCAATTTGGTGAGCCAGACTGGGATTAGACTGCTTGGCCCAAATAGATTAAAGAGGCAATGTGCTCCTAAATCCTCAGCTTCACCTACTACATGTAGTTCTTGTGAGTTCACGTGCTATCTCATTTCTCATTTAAATAGGATGGGGGCCTGGCACGGGGAATCCCACCGGGGTAAAGAACCCACGGGCTTTCATATTCTCTTAATTAATTTAATTTTATTTAAAAAAAAATACAATTATTATTTAATTAATTAATAAAATTAAAAAAATAAAAAAATAAATATTTTAAAAAATAAAAAATATAAATACAATCAAAATAATGATATTCAATTCTCATATATTTTTATTCATATTATTTTTAATAAATATATATCATATAATATAATAATATAAACTAAGCGGGAACGGATATGTGAATGGATGGGGAGTGCTCTATCCATCCCCATCCATAACCGTGATAATAAAAAATAACCTCCGATCTCTGTTCTATCTTCCTTTATTATTTACATACCATTTAATACAATTGACGATAAATCGAAAAAAATCCGATCATATCGGATCGGATCTTAAATGTTGAAGCAGTTCAATCTTTGAGCTGGAATGGGCTTCGGCCTGCCTGTCCAATTTGTACCTCGCCCTGCTCCGAAAAGCCACGGGCGATAGCACGAGGGACCAAGTTTGGGGCGGATTGCGGTGGCGGAATGGTGAGGCTATCCCGTGTTCTTCTTTTCAAGGACGGCGGCGGAGGTGGCGGCAATGCACTCCTCACGGTGCTTTCCGAAATCTTGGTCTGCCCTCTCTCCAAGCAGCCCCTCAGGTTCTTTTCCCTCCACCAGAAGAAGATTGTTTCGGCTCTACCCATGCAATTGCTTCATTCATTTCTCCTAAGTTTTGCTCTTCCATTCCAGGCATTGTCCAGATTCCCGGTCCCTGGTCAGCGATGCCGTCGGTGTTTCGTTTCCGGTGAGTCTCGATTATCTTTTCCCTCTCCTCTAATCACCCTACAATTCTGTTATGTTCGATTGAGAAGAAGAAAGGAGAAAAAGATCACTGATGCATTTTGGTGCTTATCTTCTGCTGTGTCTTTGCCGCACCTAGCTAGTTTATCTTCTCTGCAATATGAGTTGTAGCTAGAAAGACAATAGTTCTTTGTAGAAAGCTAAATACGTTCATAACTCCTTTCATAACGGACAGAGAGATAATTCGATCCCAAAACAACCACCGTGATATTGGGGCCGAGACAAGCCATGTCCTCTATGGCCCCTGAGATACTATTGTCTGGATGGAACATGGAACCTCTCGGCCGAGCATGTGGGCGGTATGGGAGGACAACTGTTTGGAGTAAAACGCCTCGACCATGCTGTATCTTAGGTGATCCCTTGTCTTGCTGGTGCTGAAGAATCCGAAATTGCTTCAGCTGAGAAACCCCTTGGTGGCAAAGGTTTCTCCGCAACCCAAGAGCTGCAGGTCCTTCAGGCCTGATCTAGGCTGTTGCACCGGTAGAGGCTGTCGTATGGTTGGAAACAAATTCTAGACTATGGATAATTGAAGTTGTATAATTTATTGCATTAGTATAAGTTCGGAATTCAGATACTTGATTCTCAAGGCACCAACTTTTTTGACTGGACTTTCACGTTATTAAGATTTCCAGAAAGAGAAATTAATGGTTTGTCATACATAGATTAGACTTTCTTTAGAGTTTTACCTTGATTAATTGAATTGTCACTTCTGCACAAAGATTTTCATCTCATAGTTTCGACTTCAACTTGTTATAGTCAAAGTCAAACTTATGATTCCAATGTTCATCAGTCTGTCATCGTGTAAAATCCATTTCCGTAATTGTGATATCTCTAAGAAGTTATCATGACTTCATGTTAAAACCTGCTTATGAACCAATTCTTGCTTTGGGGAAAAACATTGGAAGACTACTAAGTTTAAAGGTCAATGACATGGTACAGAAAAATCATACGGATTTAGCTGTAGAAACTTCAGGGTCATTATCATGATATATTTCCTAGTTTTTGAGCTTTAAATAGTGGTTTTCTTTCTTTCCCTTTTTTCTTTTTTGCTATGCTTGATTCCTTCAGAAAACCCTGATATGAGTGGCTGAAATATGCGTAATATTTGCAATATCCTGTGGGAGTTTGAAATTTGAACTTGCTTGTAAGAGTCAAGGAAAAAAGGGAAAGTTGTAGACTTTCTCAAGTTCCTATATTTCTGCTTCTGTCATTTACTTTTGTGCTAGATCATGCATGTCACTGCTTATATCAGATCTTATATACTCGTGACTATCTGATCTTGCTTTTGGTGCTTTATTTAGATCGTCAATGGAATCCCTTGTTTGGTGCCAAAGGACGGCAAGTTGCTGGAGGATCAAATCAAATTGAAAGTTGATGATTCATGTATTGCCAAAGGTGAAAGTTGATTAATATCAAACTGTGCAAGTTTGCAGAAAGCAATGATTTTGAGAGTTGTTAGGACTTTAGCAGCATTAGATTTGGGTTCTTATTTCATCTGAGTATGTGAAAGATACAACTGTTTGAAACTGTCCGATTGTTTTGAGCATATCTTTAGTAAAAGAATTGACTCAGAACCAAAATAGAAATTCCTTTTATGTGATCTTCTTGCTAGTGATTTTGTCCAATGGGTTCAGAAAAGTCCATTTGATTCTTCTGTGGGTGCATGATGTAAATAAAGTTCTTGCACTTGTGGTTTGGTGGAAAGCATTTATAGACTGGGAAGTCATCCTTTTATGTTGCTTAGCCTTTTTCTTTCTTTTCCATAAAAATTGATTTATTAGTCTATATTTAGCTCATGGCAATTTGTAATGTTGATCCTCGTTTATCATGCATTGGACTGGCTCAAGTATATGCTTGCTTGTGGATTCAACATCTGATGGATTTTAATTCTTTGGAATATAATGCATTGCGAACCATCGATTTCAGGTTCCAGGCGAGACAGACAACTGAGAATCCAGTGAGACATATTCCCAATTGTATTACTGCATTTAGAATTTTGCTTATGTAGTTGGATGGAAGAGTTATTGGATGGTGTCCTTCGTCTTGCCTGCGGCATGTCGAGATGATTAAGTTAAATCAATCTGTCAGCGAATGTGATGCAAAGGAAATGGTGTAAGGTCGTGATGGCTTCAACAATTTGTTTTGCGATGTTTCCATCTTCCGGAATGCAGATGATTTGACAGGTGAGTACCTAAGTAGCCAGTTGGCTTTCTTGTAGACCCACATCTACATTGACCAACCGTCAGGTGCCGCGACCGGACAACTTTGATAGCCCTTCCTTCACTTGCTTTCAGGGTGACGCTCGACGTTCGACCCGTCGACGGTGACGAATGGCCAATCTACACCAGGGTCAAAAGGCAAAACGTTTAAGCCGCTCCCCTCGTGGCACCGCAGGTCAACATGGGAGGAGAGCCGAATTAGCGGAACAACAAAACTCCAGCAGTTCCACATACATGGAAGGCAAACCAACACTGGGTCATGGTGGACTGCAGTTATGCGCTCGTGATGACCGCAGGTGGCCCGCGCCGCTTAAAACACGATGGCAACGTCCTCTCTGATAGAAATAAATATGAAATATTAATTTTATATTTTTTATATTTTAACCTCCAATCAATATATGATTTAAGAAACAATAATCATTGTATATATATGCATGACTTAAACATATAATTAATAATTTTAAAAATCTGTACAAATATATATATATATTATCTCAAATGATATCATTATTTTTTTCACAATAAAATTTTCATTATATCATAACTACTTTTCCTTCTCTCCTTGAACTACTATCTTCCCTCGTAGCCATCCTCTCTCTGCTGTAAAGTTATCTTCTATTTTCCTCATATGTAGATCCAGCGATCATAATCTCTATAACATTGTCTACCACTCCTTGATTCTTCTTAATCCCCTTGCTACTCGTCACTATCTTCGCTGCAACAACTGATCCTCCCCACTGACGCAACTCATTCCTTGCAGATATGCTATGCTCACTATTATTGCTCATTGATTAGGGTGTCTCCTAACTCCCTCACCGATGTCTTCTCCTCTCCATCGACCACCTTCTCCCATTATAGGCAACACTCCCTTTTCTCTAACTCATGACCAATATCATGTTCTTTGTTGTAACCTATCGACGACATTGCATATCATTGGCCCCTCCCCAAATCTGCTACTGTCCATTGCTACTTCGGCATGCCCTCTCTTCCAACCACCAGTGAGATCTGCTTCGACGGCTTCTCTTCTTACTTCCGCTTCGATGACACCTCTCGAGCGTTAAGGTTTTTCTCTTGACATTGCATATCATTGGCCCCTCCCCAAATCTGCTACTGTCCATTGCTACTTCGGCATGCCCTCTCTTCCAACCACCAGTGAGATCTGCTTCGACGGCTTCTCTTCTTACTACCGCTTCGATGACACCTCTCGAGCGTTAAGATTTTGCTCTTGACATTGATTTGATTTAAACTACCTTAATACAACGGTGCTTAGCCTCCTATTGGTGCACGATGCCAACTACTTCATCCGGTTAACATCCAACCACATCCGACATTCATGTCCTTTTCCTCTAGCTCTGACACTTCAATAATTATTCCTTCAGGGAATAATAGTTCATCTCAAACTATAAGACTCATCTCCATTAACGCAACTTTGATCCATTTCAAACTCTTGAAAGATGATAATTATACATCATAACGAATACAGTTTACTAACATTCTCTAGAATTATGATCTTTTAGATTATGTCAATGACTCTTTCAATTGTCCACCCGAAAATATTAAAATAACAAAATAGCCAATCTTAATGACAAATCCTAATTATAAATTATGGTTCTATTAAGGTCAACTTATTCAATAAGCCATTCAAGACTTAATTACTAGTTTTATAGCATCATTAATCTCTTTATACAGCACTACAATAGAAACATAGTCTAAGTTACAAACCATATTCACTAATTACCCCTGCATTCACACACTAAGTCATTTATTTATCCTAATAAAAATAATTTAAATTTAAAAGTTATTATAGATGACTTGACTTTATTAGGTCATCCCGTGAGTAATGAAGAATTTATAGTTCATACTCTCAATAGCTCAATAGATGAATATAAAGAACTAACGACAATAACTTAGGCACATGACTTACCATTGTCATTTGAAGAACTATGTGATAACTTGATTGATCATGAGATATATCTAAAATGAGAAAAAAAAGATAAGACCAACTATCACAATTCAATTCAATTCAATCAAATATCTAAAGGAAAGAGCAATTAAAACAATAAGAACTTCAATAAATGACTGAACAAAATGTCTCATGAATACATAAGTAATACACAAAGTCATTATCCTCTATTACATTATCAACTCGTCAATTATGGTAACAACTTTAACCAAAATAACTCAAGAAATAACTTCAACTACAATAATCACTACGACAAAAAGTTATTTGCCAACTCTAATATCCTAATATTAATAATCAATAAAAAATCATCTACCAGC
Source organism: Musa itinerans (assembly GCA_001649415.1). Taxonomy (NCBI): domain Eukaryota; kingdom Viridiplantae; phylum Streptophyta; class Magnoliopsida; order Zingiberales; family Musaceae; genus Musa; species Musa itinerans. The sequence continues at coordinate 133,460 of LVTN01000588.1, read as the reverse complement.
TCTATGATAAAATAGGACACATAGCAAAAGTTTATTGATCTCGACTCAAGCTTACAGTCATACCCAATCAAACATCATGATTACTTCAACTATTCATCCATGCAATTAAATTATCAACTTTGGTGCTCTCATCATATCACATATAATATGTAGAATTTATCTATTCACACAAGAATAAATACATCATCATTTGGATGGTAATAGCACTCCTATCACTCACACTAGTTTCACAAATATTTAATTTATATAGAATACTTTTATACTCGATTATATTTTACATGCATCTCACATTAGTTGTCTCTTAATTTTATAAACAATAATAATACTATTTAGTGCTTTTTGACTCATTTCTTGTAAAGGATATGAACATGAAACATCCTTGATTCGAGATAAAAATTAAGACAACATCTACGAGTGATCATCAACTTTACTTTACAAATCACTTAGCCAATCGCTCTTACTTCAGTTATTTCTCTAGTTGATATGTTCATCGTTGTCTTAGTTATCCGTCATCCTCCATTCAACAATAACTAATTTCTCGTTACTCACTTTCAATTTTCAAATCAAATAAAACTATTATTTATTGTGATGTTTGCCTTAAATACTAAAAGTCATGGATCATATTTTGAAGCATCATCTATATCTTATTCTAAACTACTTGAAATTATTTACATTGATATTTAAAGCCTTGCTCCAATCATTTCTTTTGATAATTTTAAATTTTATATTATTTTGATATATTAGTTCATTAAATATATATGTTCTATCATCTCATATATAAATATGAAATTATCGATCTTTACTTATTTTAGAATTATGATCATAGATGAATACAAACTTTAACTTATCTTTTTTCATGTAATATACTATTCAAAATTTTTATCACACACACTTTAACTAGTTAACTCTACTAAACAAAAATACTAACACATAATTGAAACTGATCTCAGCATCCTATACTCGACCTTCGTACCATAACACCTTAAGTAATATTTTAATTTTACATTCCTTGCATATTATAATTTCTAAAAATTAATTACTAATATATATATATAATTTAACTATATAACTATTTATATATATATTATTTCAATAAATGATCTCATCATATCATTCATAATAAATTTTTTTACCCCTTGATCCCGAGAGTGTCGAAGTTTTTCCGAACCGTCTCTCTTGGAGGGGCAGCCCACACCACTCCCAACGAGTCAGCACCAATTTAATCCCTGTTCCCATCTATATCAATCACCATCAACCACAACATTGGGTCCGATGCATACCACAACTAGTCCTACATATAAACCGTGAGCGAGAGAGAGAGAGAGAGAGAGAGGGGCAGGCAGACGGGCTCCTCATCGAATGCTCCAGTTCAGGATGACAAAATGGGTTACATACTATTTCTGCACAGGCACTAGCATAATACGACTGACTGTTTTGTTTCAGGGAAATGGAAAGGGGAGGACATGACTTAGCAACGAAGGAAAGATTTTGATGAAAGCGTGGAGAGAGGACTCTCTGCTGCTGCTAAATGTGCGCTCCTCCTTTCTTTCCGACATTCTTCCTCAAATTGGCGCGGTGGAGCTCCTTTGGAGTGTGTTGCTTTTGAGTTGTTGGGCAGCCATTGCGGAACGAAGCTGCCCACAGTGCAAACAACACGAAAAAGAGACGCAAGAAACACTTGGAACACCTAAATGAATGGAGTGTAATTGTGAGCATAACTTAAATAAGGATTTGATTACCTCTTCGTATTGCTTCTTCAGTTTGGCGTTCTCCTCCTTCAGACGGGAGACCTCCAACTCTAGCTCATTGGTGTAAGCCTATAACCAAGTCCATAATCTTTTATGCTAGAAGACCAAAGACTTAGAGAGAGAGAGAGAGAGAAGGGACACGCCAACCTGTTTCCTTGCGCGTGATCTGGCGGCAGACTCCCGGTTCTTGATCATTCTCCTACGGTAACGATCTGCACCAACGGCGGAGTTCTCCGGCAACCTGTTCTTGGAGCAGAACGAGAAGAGCGCGGTGGGAGATGGTGGACCGTCTATCGCACCGGAGATTGCAAAGGGGATGAAGCAGGCGTTCTGGCCATTCGAACTACTATTGGAGTGGGAATCGGCATGAGGCCTCAGATACTCGAACTCCATCCCGGAGTTCAAGCTGAGGGCGGTCTGAGGGAGGGTGGGAGAGAGTGGAGGAGGCAGCAGTGGTAGCTCCTCAACGGCGTGCGGCGACATGGTGCGGGGCCTGTTCAGTGGTCCGGCGAGGAAGTCCTGTAAAATCATGCCCTTGAAGGAAGGTGAAGAGGCTGGGTGATGGTGGTGGTAGCTTTGATGATCTAAAGGTATTAGGAGCCTCTCGTGGTGGAGGGTGGTGAGACTTATGTCGTTCCACACCTCCTCCATGGTCCTCCTCATTATTGTAGGTGGGATGAGGACGGAGGGATTCGAGGAAGGGGAGGACTTTGAGGAAGAAGAGGACGAGACGATGTTGCCACTGCTACTCTTATGGTCGGCGAGGCTGTTCTTCTTGTGGTGGTTGTCATGCTCCAAGAGCCGCATGACAAGCGACGAAGTATGCAAGAAGAGGAGAAGAGATACACTGGTGCAAGGAGAAGACAAGCTTTCCTACCTGTGGCAATGATGTGATAAGAGAGGCGCTGCTATGATGAATCGGGTGCCAATGCATTTTCTTCTCCTACAAACAACTCGCTATCTCCTCCCAACCAAAATAAAGTCATTCGTCGTACGAAGGTAACCCATGCATGTACACGTGCCCGCGATTCACAGTGTTCCAGACAACTTCAAATAAGTTATACATAAGGCTTCCTGTGACTAAAAAACCCAATGGAATTCACACTGCTTCCAAAGAACCCTCATGGTTTTTTTTTGCTTTTCTTCGTTCATTTCTTTGCTTCTATTATAGCGTGGTACAGAGAGGACCGAGCGGAGCAGCCAGTGCAGGTGCCTTTGTCTTGATGGTTCGAGGGTTGACATGATATGAAAGGAGAGGTGACGGGTGAAGTATATGTTGCGGTGGGGCAACGAGAACCGCCGGCCATAAGTGGCCAAACAGTAAGATAACTCCTCTGAGGATGTGACTGCTCTCTGTAGTGTTTATACTGTACTGTATCGGAAAAGAATATATTCCCAAGAATAGAGCAAAAAGGAGGGCTGCTGTTGGGGGCAATAATAGACGAACGAAGGGTGACGATTCTGATGCGGCCATCACTCTTATCAAATATCCCTTCCACGAACTTTGTCATCCTATGACATCTCAATCTTAATCACACTGGACAAGCTTATCAAAACCAGGCTGCATCCGTGGTTTAATTGGTTGGATGGAAAACCGGTCTACGATCCGATTTGATTTATCTAGAAATACAGACGTATTTTACATTTTATTCGTTATCCTATTATTTTGTTATATATATATATATATATATGTATGCATTTTTTTGACAAATTACTCTCTTATTTTAAGAACATTGAACGTAGGATGAACAATTTTGATGGGCAACTGAGACATTATATTATTCATATTCTGACTCGAATCATGACTTATTTCGAGGAAACGGCTGTTGTATGTCAACAACTGTTCACGACTTAGGTCAAGCTTCACAAAGTTAGCCTCGTCAGCTTGTCGAATTTAAATCGTTACTTAAATCGTGACATGACAAGATAGAGATGCCTAGGAAGGATAAGCTTTTGATAGTTATACTTCTCTCTCTACGTGACAAGGAATCTAAAGAAGTGGTTGCCATCATGCACTCACTCTTATAAAGACGTGGACTCGTGGTTACGGTTTAGATGCATAACCAACCCCAATCCTACTGCTTAACTATAAACTCCTCTTCATGCATGCATTATTCCCCAACTAAACACCAACTTCATTTACCCCCCAAACTGTCAACGCCAAGATCATGTAATAATAGCATATTACTCGAGCATCTAAATATAGTGCTTATAACTCCAACACCATCTGCCGCTTGTTCCCACTTCACTTCCATAGCATTGCAAGCCAAGTACTCCTTCGTCTCCTCCCTTCAACAAAAACCATGGGGAGCTTTGGAGGTGCCGAATCCTTTAGCATCAAGCGAGGGAAAGCCACCAATATTCTTGCTCTTGGAAAAGCCTTCCCTAAGCAACTAGTGATGCAGGATCTCCTCGTCGACGGCTACTTCAGGAACACTAACTGCACTGATCCTGATCTCAAGAAGAAGCTCACTCGACTTTGTAACTCCTAAGCTCTTCTTCTTCCGGCGAGCTTCCTTCAGCTTTGTACAAAGCCATTTCGATACCCACAGCAGATTTGATAAGCTTCTTGTTTTGCAGGCAAGACAACTACAGTCAAAACAAGGTACCTGGTGATGTGCGACGAGATTCTGGAGAACCACCCCGAGCTAGCAAGAGACGGCCAGCCCACGCTGAGGCAGCGGCTGGAGATCTCCCACGAAGCAGTCACCGAGATGGCTATCGAAGCCTCGCGATCCTGCGTGAAGGCATGGGGGAGGCCCTTCGCCGCCATCACCCACCTCGTCTACGTCTCCTCCAGCGAAGCCCGCTTACCCTCGGGCGACCTCCACCTCGCCCGTGCCCTCCGTCTCAATCCCAACGTCTCCCGCGTCATGATCTCCTTCGCCGGATGCTCCGGGGGCGTCGCTGGACTCCGCGTTGCCAAGGACATCGCGGAGAACAACCCAGGAAGCCGAGTGCTGCTCGCCACCTCCGAGACTACCATCGTAGGTTTCCGACCGCCGAACCCTCACCGTCCTTATGATCTCGTCGGCGCCGCACTCTTCGGAGATGGAGCAGGGGCCGTTGTCCTTGGTACAGATCCCATTCCTGGCACGGAGACCCCCATGTTTGAGCTGAGCTCAGCCATCCAGCAGTACTTACCAGACACCGACAAGACCATCCAGGGTGAGCTCACCGAGGAAGGGATCAGCTTTTTGCTGGGGAGGGAGCTGCCGCTGGTTATCGAGGATCATGTCGAGGCGTTCTGCAAGAAGCTGGCGATGGAAGGTGCAAGAGGGGAGAGCCATGACGTTAACTATAACGACATGTTCTGGGCAATGCATCCTGGAGGACCTGCAATACTGAACAAGGTGGAGAGCAGGCTGCGGTTGTGCCCTGACAAGCTCAACGCAAGTAGGCAGGCACTGAGAGACTACGGGAACGCCAGTAGCAACACAATCATATATGTCCTGGAGAACATCATTGAGGAGAGCAGGAAGAAGAAGGAGAGCGGGGAAAGCGACTGTGACTGGGGTCTGATACTGGCTTTTGGCCCTGGTATTACATTCGAGGGAATCCTAGCAAGGAACCTGATGGTCTGAGACAAACCCTAATTCTGTCTAGGTTTTACGTAGAGATCAAGAACTCGCACAAGTGTGTCTCTAATACTCTTCCAAGCAATAACAGGTAACTATGACATGACATTTCTTGCGCGTCTATTATGTGTCATCTTTAGCGGGGAAGAGGAGGACACGATGACTCCTTAATTTAATGGGCCGTAAACTGTGATTAATGGGCCGCGGGCTGTGAGCCCGTGGGTTTCTTTCTTGTTTGCAACGTTTCGGAGTAGTTACAATAAAAAGTCGAGAAAAGCGTTACCAAACATGTTCCGTGCATCGGTTTTCAAGTTTTTGTTTCTAAAAGCAAAAAAACACAAAACGAAAACGATGCCCTAGGAAACACAGCTCCCTCCGTCGCCTTCCGCCCTCGCCTTCGCCTTCGGCGATCGCCTACGTTGGGATCGTCCCCTCGCCGTTCTCCTCGGTGGTACCACCCGCCTTCCTCTTCTCTGTTCGTCTGTTGTTCGTCTGATATGCCGCAATATTCGTCAATTGTGTGAGATCGAGGATTGGCTTGTGTTTTTAGGTGTTGGCGAACATTTACGCCTCTTGCTTTTGGTCCTGAGAGGATGTTGCCCCCACCCTGTGATGAATTTCTGACCAAACACTTCGTTATTATTTTTTGTTTCTGTTCTTGTTTCGATTGGGTTGTCGAACGCTTGTAGAATGTAACATGTCGTGTGAATTGCTCCTTTAATCTCATATTTTTGCTATTGAAGCCTAAATATTTGCAAAAGCTGGAGACCTGGCATTTATTTCAGTAGCCATTGTTCATGTGTTTTTGGTACAAATCCATTGTTCATATGTGGTCGTATTTTGGTGCCACAAAATTGTTCTATGGTAAATAAAGATTTTGTTTTTAGCTATTTTGTTGCTGGAATTCTATTGTTGAGGCTACAAAAATTATTGTGCGCATCTACGAAAGAATCATTGGGAGAAACACATATCATTGTGTGAAGATTTGTCTGAAGAATCACTAAACAACCAACTTCTTGTGAATTTACTTCGATTATTTTGTTTATCATATAAATGAGACTAACGTAGTTTTCCATGAGGTGCTGATAGATACAGAGAGACTCGTATGAGGAGGATTTGTTTAAAGAAGTTGTTTCTCTTTTTTATTTTTACGTTTTTAGTTATGAATTATCTGTAGACCAGACTACTTGTATAAACACTTTCGAGTAAAGCACCAAGATGAACACCACTTTTTCGACACTGGTTGTTATGATTAAACGGAGTCATACAAGTACTATTGATTTCCTTTTCCATATTATATGTTTTAACTTTCTTTCTACAAAAAACAAGTCAATTTATTGTGCATTACTTGAGATTGTGTTACTGTGTATTTGTTGTATTTATTGATTTTGCAGGTGGATGTAGTTTTTATATAACCATGTACAAGGTTTTACGCATTTGTTTATTATTCTTTCTTTAGATGGCTGATTTTACTGGAAGCGATTTTCATGGGGAGGAGAATGATACTGATATAGTTGATGAGGGTGGTTTCAATGTTAGTGTATGGCCAGATGAGATCGAAGAAAGGTTCATCTACATCATGGAGGCAGAAGTAAACAAAGGCAATAGAACATCAACAACTTTTTCAAAGCCTGCATGGCGTGCCATTGAGGAAACTCTCAACACACAAACAAAAAGGAACTACACTTACACACAACTCAGAAATAAGTTCAACCAACTAAGAACCCGACAAAAGGACTTTGCTAACCTAATAAAGGAGACAGGGGTTCGCTGGAACCCAATGACAGACTCTGTTTCTGCGACAGATGAGGTGTGGGAACGCCTGTATAAGGTAAATTTGCTCTCCAGGAGCAAACAGGTTTACTTTCATTCGTTACCAGTTAGTTTTATAAGTGAATAAGGTGGTGCATGGTGACTCAATGTAGGTGTACAAGTCTGCAAAGAGATTCCGTAAGAAGGGATGCCCTTTGTTTAACAAATTGTGTGTGATTTATGGAGACACAACGGCATCCGATTTCTGTCAACATATTTCAAACAATAATCCCCTGGACACTGATGATAGAGAGGAGATTGATGGGATGAGCTTAGAGGCATCATTTAATGAGCAATCTGGTGGTACAGGTGTGCTGTCTGCAGTTCCCATACGAAGCCAATCTTTCAACCCATCAAGCTCTCGTCGGGGAAAAAGAAATAGTTTTTCCACTATCCAGACTAGTAGTTTGACTTCTCCAGGTGAAAATTCAAAGAAAAAGTCTGATACAACTGAGAGAAAAATGACAGTTACTCCCTCACCATCAAAGTCAACTTCTGAGGCTGGATCCACTCTCAAGAAACTTATTGTAGAAAGCATGCAAGCACTGAATGCCCTAGAGGGCATAGATGGAGTAGCATACTCCAAGGCAGTTGAGCGTTTTCATGAAGATTATATGTGGATGGAGCTATTTCTGCAGATGACAGAGGATAGGAAAAAAGACTGGGTGTTAAATATAAAATAATGGTGGATGTGGTAGCCATTTTGTCATTAGCTTCTATTTTCTCTCTCTTCTCTTTTGAGTTTTGAGCTATGGATAGTGCAACTAGTGTGGCTTAACTCTATGGCATGAACTTGTGGATCTTGAATTGTAGATTTATATTGAGAATGTGACTAGAAATAATCTTTAATGTTTCTTTGTATGCTTTATCATGAATTCCATGCTATTGTTTCTGTTTCATAAATTGTCTTGGCAAATATAGCTATTTGAGTTACTGATTACCTCATACTATCTGTTGTCATCATTAAATGTTGATATGAACTACTTTGATTGTAAAACCAATAATGTTTTTAGATATTCAATTAGTTTACTTATGCTATGATTACTACAGAAAATGTAGATTCTAGAATTATGGATATTGTTGCAGTATCCTTTTCTTTTTTCCTTTTTTTCTTTACTTTAGCTCTTATTTCCTTGGTTATACATCATTAGTTGAATTTAATTTTTCCTTAATTTCTTTTTTTCTGATTAACTGTCATGCATTGGACATTTTACTTGGGAACAATGTTTTAGGGGCATTTCTTGAGTTTGATTATGACTCAAATGATGAGTTAGAAGAGTTTTACCATATGGCTATCTCCAATGTACGAAAAAACTACATGGGACATCCAGGTTATCTTGGCTCCTTTGTAATGTTTGAACATGTTTTTATCAACTTGAGGTATAATAAATATAGCCTCTTAAATGAATCTAAGCCTCTTTTTGGTGGATGAGAAAATATTTGTAGTGGAAAAAATTTAGCTAAACCATGTTGCTAACCTTGTAAAAGTTGAAACCATCCTCATGTATTATGCAGCCTGGAAAGGAGTAACCGTTCTCCTATACTTTGATGAGGCCCTTCTGAGAAATTATTTAGTCATAAACACTATCCCTTTCTGAAGATAACTCCAAAGAGTAACTCCACTGTAGCAAAGGCTTTTTTCTTTTTTAATGTTTTGGGATTGACCTGCAAAATTCCATTTTGTGTGAAGAATGGGAGGCTACAAAATGTCACCATTGAGCTGTTGCCTACTTGCAAATCATAATAGATTTATTTATTATGTATATTCAAGATTAAAAATGGTTTGTTAATAAAATAATTTAGACAAACTAATATATTTATTGGTAAAATTTATTAGTTAATGAGAGTGTATTAGTACAAAATCTAATAAGACATATATAGTTAATCTTAGAAGCTAAATGCTTTAGATTAATTAGAAACAAAAATTAATATATAAAGTGGAAATTAGCAACAATAGAAAATGAACAAATGTCCAACATAAAAGACTGTTGGATCTAATGAGGATACCTTTTTTTCCCTTCAAATTTTTTCATGTATTCAAATAGTTCAAGATTTTGTTTAGTTGTCTTCATGTACCATGTTACAAATATTCTCTGAAGAAGGTTTGGCTTACCCTTCTTCATCACATCTCTTGTTCATTGGTCTTTTTTTTTTTCGTCTGTGTATATTGTAAGTACTGATATTTTTTCTGGTGGTTTCAGTGTCAACTTATGTCCATCTGGCTCTTAATTTTCTAACCTTGCATATGTCAAGATTTATTGGACAAGCTGGCTTGTAGAAGTGTCTAAATGTCCATTGGTAACAGACTATTGGAGTAAAACAAACTTGACTAAACTTGCAAAATAACTCAAGTATCCAAATGTCCATTTGGTAACAAAGTATTGGAATTAGGCATTTTGATGGATCATAGTCTTGCACTTCCGTCAAAAGTATGTGCCGACTCTTTCAAACAAAATTGGAAAAAACTTGTGGCGTGAAATAATTTCTTGGAGTTGGCTAATACTGTTGGATTTTAGGCTAGACCACTAACTTTTTCTTTGAGTTTGTCATCTTTTTTGTTTCAATGCAGCCAATTTTACCGGTTCGCATGGAATCCAGTGTTAAAAGAAGCTACCAATTAAAATCAATGTGTATGACTTTTCTATTCTCACGAAGAGATGGGACCTCTTAAGCCCCTGGTTTATCTCCTTCTTCAGGTAAGTTTAATTCCTTTGATTGCAAGTTGTTCCTGTTGCAATATGAACTTTTCTTTTTCTGAATGACATCTTTTGTTTGCCAAAGTTAAAAGCAGCTACGGTCGGCTTAGTGAGTTTGCTCCTAGTTGAAGTAATTCTAAAGGAGTGTGCAATATTCTTCTAGGCAAGATTACAAGCTGTTCACTTTTTTAAATTTCATGGACGATCATCACTGAGCAATTAAAATTTGTGCTATCAGTGTCTGTGGAGTGTCTTATCAATGCAATATTTTTCTTTTCTTGTTCTTTTGGATGGAAATACAAGACTACCTATATAAGCTTAATGCAATCTCCTCTATATGCTAATGTGTTCATGATCAACATTTTCTTGTGTTGACCTTACAGATTGTGCTACTTGGTTTAGTTGATACAGATTCCTGATTTTACAGAAATACCTTAATGCTTCTAGAACCTACCATTTTTGGGGTGATTATTATTAGCCTATATGCTATTACTTGCCTTACAAGCGGAACTCGTTTCTTACTTTTGTGCTACATTTCAGGTTTGGACATCTGCAGTTGTTGTAATTGTTCTGATCCGAGGCAGGATGGGATGATGGATGAACCATTTAGAAGTTTAGAGCTGGTTTATGTGGCTACTTTAATCACATTCCCTAGTGCTGCCACCCCTGATTTTGCTGCAGAGCCTGCACTCAACTTGCAGCAGATATAGAGGATGAGACCCCAAACACGGATTCTCCTATGGAATTGTTGAGTTCGTGTCTTTAGTTTGCTGCATTAGTAATATCTTCTTTGTTGCTCATTAAATAATTCTCTTTTGACCTTTTTTTTTTTTTTCTCTTTTGATGGATGTGTAGATTTCATTTTGACAGTTTTGCAGGGTTTGTTTAGTTGATGGTTTGCAGATTTATTTAATTTGTAGCAAGTGCCATACGAAAAAATATTCACTTGTCTACTACCAAGTAGAATTGCAATTCTTGTTGCCTACAACTGAAATTTGCAGAACTTACTGTTTGAATAGTTGTTGTCTACTGAAATCACTATACCTGAAAGCATTTGAACATTTATTTGCTCTATCATGAAAAAACAAAAAAAAAAGACCAAGTGAGCTAATTTTAATTGAGACCTACTGCTGAGATAATTTGATTTTGATTTCATCAGGTTTTAGTACTTCAGATCCCCTCATGTTGATAAGAAGCTCTGTTATATTTTGATGTATTAATTTTGTAGGTTATATGGAAGTCACAACTTTGCCTGATGTTATATTGGTCTCATCCAGGTTTTTGGCACTTGGTTTCATCCATGTGAAGTAAATGGGCCCTTTGTATACTATCATGCTTTGCAATCTTGAATTTAGTTATGGGTTATTTGCTCTTAAAATGAATCAGAGCTTGTCTAACAGTGTCTCCCCAACCTTAATCTAAACTGTAAAGGATTATGATATAAATAATAACTTGAACTGCTTTTTTTTTTTATAATAATTGACACTTTTGATCCCATCACAGGAGCTTATAGCCTCTAGTATAACTAATCATGATTTTGAAGTGCTTAATCATTATTTATGGAGATGCATTCCCTGATTCATTATGGTGAAAGCCATTTATCAGTCTTCAAAACAGGGACCTTATGCACTTGAGGGCTTCATGTCAATTAGATCAATGGGCGAACATACATAATATGATGGTTTTATTGTTGTCATGAAACAGGTTAGAGAGAGCTTGCTGGCTCCAGTTCTTTGTTCATGTTCAGTCAAAGAAGAAATTTTGTTACTTAGGATGCCAAGAATTAAAGCCCCATTACCATCCTTCAGCTCTTGGTTGGTTCAAGCTTTAAACGTAAGTCATAAGTTTAAGCATTGTAGTGTGAGTTAAGATCCTCTATTTCAATGAATGTTTCCAATGAGGCATACCACATCCACCCTTGATGGTTGGGTGGATCTGACTGGAAATTGAGATTATCATCATTATTATGTTTAAAGCATGATTGTAGCTAATTCTTTTACCATCAAGAAGACTTGTGCTTGAAATTGTTGAGTCCACTGGTGGAATTCAACCAGTAGAAGAAGGGAAGAAATCATTTATTTTAATGGAAGATGGTTTTACTCGACACCAAAGACGGGAGTGGCTTGAAGCAACTCGAGAGACCTGGAAGAAAAGCTTTTCACCTTGAAAATGACACTAAAGGACTGAGACATGGAAGGATATTGTGATGGTTTTATATATGCTTGGTAACTAGTCAATGTTTTATTGTTATACAGTGAAATGTTCTCATTAAACAATTAAATCTGATGGACTTTGACAAGTATGAGCATATAAATCTGTTGTACCAACTCAAGATTGCATATATTCATGCTGTACCACGTGCATTAAACAGCTGCACTTCTCTGTAAATCCAAATCCAAATTTGAAGATCCGGATTTCTACGGAAATGACTTTGGTTAATGCTCAGGACTGTGGTTGAAAAACCCAGTACATGTCAATCAATCAAAAGGGGATTCTCACAGGCAAAAGTACCAGTTAGCCAGACTTGTACCCTGTTAATGATATGTAAAACTGATGTTAGAAGGTTGATCTGTCTGCCAATTATGAAGTATTAATATGCACCAATTTACCGAGCTGGAAACACTTGATGGAATTTCTGAAACTTCAAGCAATTCTGATGAAAAATGCTCAAACTCCAATGAACGAGGTCACAGTTCTACAACCTCGGAGCAAATGCAATGTATGACTAATAATACTCTTCTCTCTCACGTTTGCAATTTTCCTCGTTATAAACTAAATTGGACTGGAGAAAAAAGATTCGATTGCATATTCCACAAGGATCAAGGCCAAGTAAAGAAGCATGTAGCTACAGATAAGAAAAATAAAAGGTCGAGGAAAGTTTATATATACTTCAACTTGGATTTACGGAGGAAAGGAGTGTGTCTATACGTCTCTCCTACACAGCGGACAAGAGCCATGCCTGACGTGCCAGCAGCTATCAGTGCATGGCAAATGGAACATATGCTGACAGTTGGGCAACTTCCTCACCAGAATCCACCTGCAGACAGACCGAGCAGCAGATTTTATCCCCTGCAGCGTCGACATTGTCTTCAGCAGCAATCTTAACCTTCGGAAGTTTCTCAACTGCATCGATCGACAGTCCTCTGACGCCCCCGCCGGTCTCGAAGAAATCAGCACTCTCCATGAAGTGGAAACTGAGAGCACTCATCTGCATTCGAAGGTCAATGTATCGGATAAACCACATCCGTGTTAGAATCCTTGTAGATTCTAAACTTGGGGTTGATCTCTTTAGGGGATCGGCCTCCTTAGAACTCTATAGGGGTTTCTTCTTCCAAGTTACTGCTCAAAGGCTGCAGAAAAGATTCATCTATTGCTTATCAAAAGAGGATGAATACATGGCTATTTATAGGGCTTCTAAACCCTAACTTCTAATAGGACTCCTACTCAAGACTCTTACTTCTAACCAACTCTTAATAGGACTCATACTCAAGACTCTTACTTCTAACCAACTCCTAATAGGACTCCTACTTAAGACTCCTATTCCTTTACAACTCCTATTTCTTCTCTAAGAAACAACCTCCTAACCCTAGCCAACCTCTTCACCTCTTTAATAGGGGTCGGCTTAGGTAGGTTTTACATGAATGTCATTCTCAATTAGGACTCTC
>LVTN01000588.1:95030-115042 GCA_001649415.1 Musa itinerans | reverse complement strand
AAACTCTATAGGGGTTCCTCCCTCCAAGTTGCTGCTCAAAGGCTGCAGAAAAGATTCATCTATTGCTTACCAAAAGAGGATGAATACATGGCTATTTATAGGGCTTCTAAACCCTAACTCCTAATAGGACTCGTACTCAAGACTCTTACTTCTAACCAACTCCTAATAGGACTCATACTCAAGACTCTTACTTCTAACCAACTCATAATAGGACTCCTACTTAAGACTCCTATTCCTTTACAACTCCTATTTCTTCTCTAAGAAACAACCTCCTAACCCTAGCCAACCTCTTCACCTCTTTAATAGGGGTCTGCTTAGGTAGGTTTTACATGAATGTCCTTCTCAATTAGGATTCTCCTAGCTAGAGTCCTAACAATTGGACGGCCAGTTTTAGTGTATATGTATGGTATCTGCAGCTCAGATATATCAAGATGCCTGACTCTAGATTGCACTTTGCACTATTGTTCCAACCTCTTCCTGACCGGTCTTCCACTCAAGAGACGGGAGATTATATCCAGCTGCAACAGTGAAGTTAGAGTTCACTTGAAGAAGAAGAGTTATTCGAGTTGATTGGTTCTCGTGGGTAGTGTCATTTGAGTGTCATTAGACTTAGCATGTAGAGAATGCTCCAAATCCTAATTTTTTAGAGTTTTTATTAGTCATAGGTGTCCTGTAAGTCAATCACATTAGTAATAATATGTGTGATATGATATACACTTTTTTTGTTTATTATATATTTGATATTTTTTTTATTTTATATCACCTGTTGCATATATTGTGATGTTCGTGGATCTGTGTAATGAGAATCGAATCGTGATCAGATCATGATAATAAGATCGATTCACCTTTAAACATAGATCATAAATAATTCTGACCATAAGTTACTCGAGAGGGACATCGAGATAACTGGATAGACTGTTGTACTGTATACCTATCCATATGATAAAGACACCTAGTCTCATAGTTGCTCATTGGAGAATGAGTTCACTAATTGATCTGCTCACGGAATACTGGATGGTTGATGATACCTCATTGTTAGAGAGTGATTCCGTTGTCCCAATGGTGTACTTGGTCCTTAGACTTAAGACATCAAGAATGTCCTGTTGAGTACTCCACTTTTTGATATCAAATTTATAAACTTAGAAGTTTCAGACCTAGCACAATTGGTCATTGGAAGTGACTGCCAACCTTACGAGGACTATTGAGTGTCGATAGAGGATCATCTGCTCTTAGTGTCATGAGAGGAAGATCCTACTTGCTCAAACGAATCCTTGGCCAAGGTAATTCAGATTGAGAGAGAAAGAGCTCTCTGGGAGAATTCGATTAGAGCGAGACTCGAGCATATTCCGTATAGGCCTGATAGCACCATGTCTAGTATATGATATTTGGATATTAGATGGATGAGAGACTATAGATATACGGTAACTAAGGACAGACAAGTCTAACGGATTGGATTCCCTTGTATCATTTGGAGACTGTGGCGTAGTGGCCTAGTACATTAATAGTTGATGAGTTGAGTAAATTATTATGAAGATAATAATTCATTGAGCTAAAAGGAGTTCTGACAGGTACGACTTACGGCCAGCTCGATATTGGGCCTAGAGGGCCACACATATATAGTAGATGTTGCAAGAAGTAGAGGTTCAGATATGAGATATCCGTTGGAGCTCTTATCTTATTGGATATCCAATAAGCCCCTGAATTATTGGATCATATGGATGAGATCCAATAAGAGCCAATGAGAGATTATTGGGTAGATATCCACTAATTTAAGAGATTTGGGTGGTTGGATGGAGATCCAAAACCTAATAGGGCAGGATCCATTAAGGTAAAGTTGATAGGGGCCCTCTATAAATAGGAGAGAACCAAAGGGCTATAAGCTAGACCCCTTTTAGCTGTCACCTTCTATACTCCTCTTTCCCTCTCCTCCTTAGCCAACAGTCCTAGTTTAAGGTATGTGGATAGCAAAAAGGGCTAGCCCCTTCTTGATCACGTGGTGCACATGGAAAGGAGGATTATGCAGCGATTTGAGGAGCGTCTTCGTAGCCCCTGCCATGTGGATCACCGCTAGAGAGGAGGATAGTTAACCTTTTTTATCCTCTCTCAGATTTTTAAGTTTTCAACGATATACGATCTCTTTAGGTAACAAACATCACTTAACACACGTGATTTTTTGATTTTATGGGTTTTTGCGCATCAATCTTCATACGATAACAGGAAACTATTTTCTATGGAAATATGAGATTTTTGTTTTTTGTCCTTCTACTACGCATGTGATGCTGCCATAGATTTTCCAACAGTGGTATCCAAGCTAGGTTATTTATGTGAAAGATTGGCTTTTAAACTATATGTGTTGTGTTGAATCGAGTAGAATTATTTTTGTGTGATTGCTATGATTTTTATCATAGTTTTGAAATCTGGACTGCACCCTTTTTCTCACTATTGAATGGTGTTTAAGGGAGGTATTTTGACATCAAAATAGTTGATGCAAAAGGGCATAAAAGGGTAGTAACTGTTATTGCCCCATAGGTTGTCCAAAGGCTGCTTGCAACCTTGGCCGAGAGCTCTCAAGAGAGCTCTCAGCTTGGCCACTTGCAGTAGATTGAGAGCAACCATGCTGCTCTCAGCCTGAGCAGGGCAGAGCCCCTACAACTAGGTTTCTTAGATGCAAGGGGCACCCTTGGCAGCTAGGTTTTCCTAGCCACCAAGGAGACCTTAGTAGCTAGGATTCTTGGCCGCATGGGGTAAGTAGGTAGCTAGGTTTCCTAATCGCCCAAGGCTACCCTACAGTTAGAATTTCCTGGTTATAGAGGACTCCTTAGTGACTAGGATTTCCTAGCCACACAAGGTAGCCCTATGGCCTAGGATTCCTAGCCATAAGAGAGTCCTTAGTGGCTAAGATTTCCTAGCTACAAAAGGGACTACCTGCCATGTGGGGCACCCTATGGTAAGGTTCCCAAAATACTACAAAATAATTAATTAAATAATTTAATTAATTATTATTATCTAATAATCCTACATGATGATGTGTACATATGATGTGTGATGTGGATGGATAATCATGGACCGTGGGATGTGTATGTACATGTGATGTGATTATTATTATTATTGGAGCTTATGAGCATCTATTTTTTTTCATTTATTGTTAGGCTTGCATGCTTGTATTTATATTGTAATTACACGAGGAGGTGCGACAGGAGCGTGGAAATGGCAACGGGACCCATGAGACCGAGATGGATGATCGTGGTGCATAGAGATGCGCCAAGATGCCGATGGAACTGATAAGGACGAGATGAACGATCGTAGGGCATGGAGATACGCCATTACACACATAGATTGTGATGTGAGTGATTGAGCCCACTAGCTCGAACTTGATCATATTAGGCTGTGATCCATGATCATCTGGTGTGATTGTTCATGTGATATGTGATTGTCTATACACCTACTAGATATGTATATATATTTGCATACGATGTAAATATATATTAAATATATATGTGTGTGACACATCATATTAGGAGATCGAATCAAAATTTTCTCTCTCGATAATATTAAGTTAGTAAATGTGAGATAATTAGATTGACCCATGTAACCTTCTACTGTTATAGGGAGAAATCGATTCTTGACGTAGGTTGAGTTGGTCGAGTCCCTTGAGGCTCACATATATTGCGATTCAAGATCTTGCCTATGACATAGAGATGTCACCAGTGACATAAGGATGTGGTATGCTTGGTCGAGTCCCTCGAAGGTATATCATCGAATCAAACTCATATTGTAACAATGGTGATGACTTAACTGAACATCATGATTAGTCGAATTTCTCGAGGCCTTGATGGTTCGGAGGCCGAACAGGACGAAAATCACAAAGAGTTATGATCGGCAAGAGTTGCATACCTTTTTAGCTTAACGTTATTGGTCAAGTCCCTTGAGGTTATATTAAGACGTAATTGGATCCTGATCCCCACTAGAGATCCACTAAGGGCCTCCAATTCACATACCAGAGAAAGTTGTGTGTTTCGTGAGAAAATAGTGGGAGTAGATTTAAGATAAAAGACCTTATCTTAATTGTTTATTTTTATAAAATTTATATATTATTTATTTCTACTATATATTTATTTTTTTAAAAATATTGCTTTCAAATTCCTTACATAGCATACTTGATGTCAACTTCCTTATTGGTCCAAATTATACGGATTGGCTCTGCAACCTGAGAATCATTCTCACAGTAGAGAAAATCGCATACGTCCTTGACACAATGATGCCTACGCCTGAAGAAGGGGCAAGCAAGGATGAGATCACTCACTACATAAAGTACATAGATGACTCCACTCTTGCTCAGTATTATATGTTGGCTCCATGACTCTCAAGTTGTTAGGATCAAGAGTGACACTAAGAGGGGGGGTGAATTAGTGCAGCGGAAAAAATCATTGGTTTTGTAAGATATTCATTTGTTGAAAACCAATCTCAAAAAGTGCTTGACTTTGGAGTAAATGAACTAGCAATTAACTTAGAAAGTAATACCAGTAATAAAAAGCAGAATGGAAATGAGTACACCGAAATTTATAGTAGTTCGATCATTCTGACCTACATCCACTTTCGATTTCTCCTCTATCGAGGTCATCGGTGTCCACTAATAGTCTTCCTTCAATGGGCAAAGACCAACCACCCTCTTTATAGCATTTTCTCCTTTTCACGGGTTTATGAGACAACCCTTACAAGCCTCACGCCTCTCTTGAATGATCACAAGACTTAGAAAGGGAAGAGGAGGACTCTTAGCACTTTTATAACACTTTTAACACCCAAAGACTTCAAGAGATTGTTCACACTTTCGTGCCATTTCATACATAAAAGGGTGAGGTATTTATAGGCCCCAATAGATTTAAAATTAGAGCTAAAAAGTGTCTCATCCCGGATTTTTGAGGTACTAGCAGTACCACCGCTCAGTCTGGGCGGTATGATCACTTGAGAGAGCTCAGAGACCGCGCTCTGGCGGTACCACCGCTTGACAGGGTGGTACCATCGCTTGACAGCATTAATTGTCGATGGTACCATCGCCCAATCCACTTGGGAGGAAAGGTCTCAGGTGGTGCCACCGTCGACCATGACTCCAAGGGGCCAAATGAGCCTTCCAACCGGCCCAATTTAGCCTTGTTAAGGGCCCAATCAACCTCTAACTGAGTTAGTGATATTACCTCCTAATCCTAACTCAACTTAAGGTCTAACTATGATAATTTAAGAAATTAACTAAGCAATTTTGGTCCGGTATATCAATTGTTCTTCTGGCGAACTTCTCGGTGAACTCCTAGTGAACTCTCGGCGGACTCCCGATGAACTCTCAGTGAACTCCCGATGAACTCTCGGCGATTTCCTGATGAACTCTCGACGAGCTTCTAGCGAACTTCTCGATGAACTCCCAATGAACTCTCGGCGGACTCCCGATGAACTCTCAGCAAACTCCCGACGAACTCATGGCGAGCTCCTAACAAACTCTCGACGAGCTTCCGACGAACCACCGACACATAGTCCGAATCTTCGACGTATTGTCCGATATTTGACTCTGGTCCAACATCTTGCTTTATGCCTTCATTCTTATCATAGTTAATCCTGCAACACTTATCTTAACATTTGGATTAGATCAAATAATTTACCAATTGATTTCATTATCAAAATTCGAGATTCAACAATCTCCCCCTTTTTGATGATGATAATCAATTGATGATGAAGTTAACCTTAACTCTCCCTATCTATATGTGATACTTGAGAAAAGACACTCTTGAATTCAGGTTATGGATCAGGTGAGGGGGGATCTGTCTTTTTAGGTAATCTAGTCCAAGTCCCATTTCTGACTATACATCTTAATCTTCTTAGCAGGTTTCTATTTATGATATTAAACCTATCTAGTTTCAAGATTTCTTCGTCAGATAGAATGACTATGCTATGTGTATGGATTATTCTAGTGATCAAGCCATCATATGGAAGCATCATATCTTTTTTCGATAGTTCAATCATGTTTTGTTATATCAGGTAACCAAAACAGTTGTTATGTCCTTTCATAATCCAATACATCATTCCAAATTCTATTTGGCTAACTTCATCATGATGATATTGTTTTGGAAGTATAATACTTATCAAGATGTGATAAAGCAATTTGATATTGAAGATAGTAAATGTTCATAACTTTTTGGAAGGATAGACAAGTTTGGATTGCCAAAAATGGTACTTAAAGCTTTAGAATAGGTGGTCCCAACTGATTCTTCGTCCCATTATCCTCTGAAGTAATAATCTCTCCTTTTCTTAGCAATTCTTATGAGGTTACAAATTACGCTATCTGTAATGAGTATATGATATCCTAAGAGATAAGTGGATATCCTATCGTATTCATCCACATACAAGTTGTTGTAAAACAACCTAACAATTATACTAAATCTACATATTTACCCTTATGAACATTTATAGACTAAATGGTTGGGAATTTAAGGGCATGTTGAGGAGAATCAAAGAGTAGGGAATCATAGGTTTTATCTAATCTCCTCTTCCCTTTATCCCTTGAGGATCTTCTAAAAGTCATGGAGACTACATTTATCAAGAACAAATAAGAGGCAAGAACAAGTAATCCAATGAGAGAAACAATTTGGTTTAGGGATTACCTTAGTAGTTTAACCTTCTTGTGATCACCAAAGGGGGTTTGAGATTGATCCTTGGTTTTGTAAAGGATGAGGGTTCTCTTGAGTTACTAGAAGGAGAGTAAAAGGAAGTAGGGATTCAGGGCTGTTTAGAGAGGTATAGAGTGAGTTGGGGTCAGTTCTACCGCTGGCCCTAACTTGTGTTTATATAGGGCAAGTTGCGGGTGGTGGTGCCGCCAGTTGGCCGGTGATACTACCTACAAGTAGTGAGCACTAGTGGTGCTACCGCTAATCCGACAGTGCCACCGTCGGTGCTCTGTCTTGCTCTTAGTTTTCTAGCGGTTTATTTTTGAGATGTGGTGCAAACATTATGTGGTGCCAACGAGTAAGATCTTCATCATTATGTGGTGCAAACATCATATCAGGTTATTGAAGTTCTACTTTCGTAAGAGGAGAAAATTCATATGGAAAAATTCACATGGCTTATCAAACATACCATAGATCCATAAATCAAATCTTTTCTCAAGTGAAGAAATAATAGTAAATGATCTCGAAAAAGAGGACTCAAGTTAGAAAATCCGGAGAGAAAAATTTAAAGAGGAACTCATGTATCAGAAAAATTTAACATACCTAATTCTCTTTTTATAAAATCAAATTATTCCTTAATCAAGGGTTTTGTAAAAATATCAGCTAATTAATGTTTTGTATCAATAAATTCTAGGGATATGTCATAGTTATTAACATGATCTCTTATAAAATGATGCATAATATCAATATGTTTAGTTCTAGAGTGTTGAATAAGAATTTTTGTTAAGCATATTGCACTAGTGTTATCATATTTTATAGGTATGTTTTTCAAGTGAATTTTATAATCCTTTAAAGTATTTTTCATCCATATACCTTGAGCATAGCATGCACCTGCTACTATAAACTCAACTTCGGTTGTTGATAATGCAACCGAGTTTTGTTTCTTGGAAGACTAAGAGATAACTGCGTGTCCTAAAAGTTGACATGTTTCAGATATGCTTTTTCTATCTATTTGGCAACCAGCAAAATCGGCATTGGCATAACTAAGTAATTCAAAGTTTTTAGATTTTGGATACCATAATCCTAGTTTAGGAGTTCCTTTTAGATATCTAAAAATCCTTTGAACAACTTTTAAGAGAGATTTCTTGGGGTTAGATTGACACGTAGTACATAGTCCAACACTAAACATGATATCCAGTCTTATTGCTGTAAGATACAGTAAACTACCTATCATAGCCCTATAGGTTTTCTAATCAAAACATTCTCCATTAGTGTCCATATCTAATTTTATGGAAGTGCTTATTAGTGTATTAATAACTTTAGCATTATCTATCTTGAATCGTTTGAGCAAATCTAATGTATATTTGGTTTGATTAAGAAAAATTCCATCACTTAATTTCTTGATTTGTAATCTAAAAAAATGGTTAATTCACCCGTTAAGCTCATTTCAAACTCTTGACTCATACTTTTGACAAACGATTCACACTCACCTAAAGAACCAAAATTGAAATCATCAACATAAATTTGGATAATAAGAAAATTATTTTTAAAATATTTAATAAATAATGTAGTATCGACCTTGCCTTTCATAAAATTATTTTGAATAAAGAAAGAACTAAGCCTCTCATACTAAGCCCTAGGGGCTTATTTTAATCCATAAAGAGCTTTAGTCAACTTAAACATATGATTTAGAAACTTATCATTCTCAAATCCGGGAGGTTATTCAACATAAACTTCTTCGAAAATAAAACCATTAAGAAAAGCGCTTTTGACATCCATTTGAAATAACTTAAAATTATTACTACTAGCATAGGTAAGGATTATCCTTATGGCTTCTAATCTTGCCATAGGAGTGAAGGTTTCTTCATAATCGATACCTTCTTCTTGGTTGAAACCCTTAGCCACTAGTCTAGTCTTGTTTCTAACCACGATACCAAATTCATCTTGCTTGTTTTTAAAGACCCATTTAGTACTACTGTTAACTAAATGGTCACTAGGTCTCGGAACAAGCTCCCATACCTTATTTCTCTCAAATTGGTTTAACTCTTCTTGCATTGTGATACCCCATGAATCATCTTTCAAGGCCTTATCAATGCATAGGTCAAATTGAGAAAGAAAAGCAACGTTGATACAAAATCTTTTAAGAGAAGAATGAGTTTGAACCCCTTTTGATGTGTCTCTTATGATTAGCTCCTTAGGATGAGCATCTATGTACTTCCATTCCTTAGGTAAGGATATTTCGGAAGAAGATGTATCCAAGTTGCTAGTTGGAGGAGAGGGTTCATTTAAATTTAAAGCATCAAAATTAAGATCATCATCAAACTCATTTTTCTTAAATTCGGAGACTTCATTACAGACAATATGAATAGACTCTTCTATGACCAAGGTTCTTTTATTAAAGACACGAAAGACTTGAAATAGAAGAATAACCAAGCAAAATTTCTTTATCAGATTTTGTATCAAATTTTCCTAAGGCATCTTTTTCATTAAAGATAAAACATTTACAACCGAAAACTTTAAAGTATGAAACATTGGGTTTTTTTGTCATTCCATAATTCATAAGAAGTTTTAGAAAGTAGTGGTCTTACTAGAATCCTATTCATGACATAGCATGTCGTATTAACGGTTTCAGCCCAAAAATATTTGGGTAAGCTATGTTCGTTCAACATGGTTCTTGCCATTTTTTGTAAATTTCTATTTTTTCTTTCTACTACTTTATTTTGTTGAGGATTTCTCGGAGTAGAGAAATTGTGGTTGTATCTATTAGATTCACAAAAATTTTAAAAATCACAGTTTTGAAATTCGCTACCGTGATCACTCCGAATTGATGAAATCATAAGACATTTTTCATTTTGAACAAGTTTACATAACTTAGAAAAATACCTAAAGCAATCACTTTTGTGTGCCAAAAAGTATGTCCAAGTGTATCTACTATAATCATCCACAATTATAAAAGCATATTTGCTACCTCCTAGACTTGATATATTAATTAGTCCAAACAAATCCATATAGATCAATTGCAATGGTCTAGATGTGCTTATTTGATTTGAAACTATCTTTTATTTGTTTTCGTAGTTGACATGCATCACACACATTATCTTTAATAAACTTAATATTAGGAATACCTCTTACAAGTTATTTGGATGAGATTTGAGAGATTAGTTTCATGCTAGCATGACCTAATCTCCTATGCCAAAGCCAAGCATCATCATTCAAAATCGAAAAATATATTTTATTACAAAGATCATCAATGTCAATGGTGTATACATTATTTTATTTTAGGGTAATCATAGAGGTGTTTTTTTATGATTGTTCAATAATGCAAGCATTGGATTCAAATCTAATAACATATCCTTTATCACATAATTGACTAATACTCAAAAGATTATGCTTTAAGCCATTAACTAACAACACATCTTTAATAAAAAAGTTAGATTTGTTACCTATGGTTCCTTTGCCAATGATTTTACCCTTGTTGTTGTCTCTGCAAGTGACATACCCTTCGTCTAGGCTAGTGAGCTTAGAGAATTGAGATGGATCTTCGGTCATGTGTCTTGAGTATCCACTATCAAGGTACCATCTCTTGCTTCTAGCTTGTGATGATAAACATTTCTACAAAAAAAGTTGATTTTTAGGTACCCATTTGACCTTGAGTGCCTTAAAAATCGATCAACTCAACTTATCATTTTGCATTGAGTTCTTTACGGTTCCTTTAGGAACCCAAATCAATTTGTGTGAACTATATATCTTAAATGGACATTTATAAGCAACATGTCTAAATTTGCAACAAAAGTTACATTTGTTTCAGGGTGAAATATGCAAAGTTAGGCCTTTAACAAAGATAGTTGGATTTTTATAAGTGTTACTCACAAAGCTGATTCTATCTCTTCTACGAACACGATTCTTGCTTGCAAGGATCATGTTTAAGGATTTGCTATCTATTTTAAATTTTTCTAAGGTTTCATGTTGCAAATTCTCCTTTTTAAGCATTTCTAATTCATCACATTTTGTGCAAGGAGCTAAACTATCATCATACTCAATTTTTAATCTATCAAAATCACTAACAAGAGAAGCATGCTCTTTTTTCAATAGCTTATACTTTTTACTAACAAATTTACATTCATCAAAGAAATCATGAAAAGCACTTAATAATTTATCAAAAGATAAATGAACTTCGATTGAGTTACTTACCTTGTCGCCATATACCATTAATATGTAGTTAGCAACTTGCTCTTTGTTGGTTGGCTCCTCTTCTTCAGATGTACTTGAGTCGTCCCAAGTTGCTTTAAGCACTTTCTTTTTCTTTGGTTGCTTCTTCTTTACTTGGGGACATTTACTTTTAAAGTGCCCTGCCTTTTTGCATTCATAGCAAATGATTTGGTCTTTTTTGAGTTTATTTTTGTTTTTAGTTTTGTTTCTTCTTATGAATATTTTGAATTTTCTTGTTAGAAGTATCAAGTCGTCATCATCATCATCATCACTTGAGTTTTATTTCAAGTAATCTTCTTGAGTTCTAAATGCCAAATCCTTCCTGTTATTTGGAAGGTTGTTCTCATATTCTTTATGTGCATTGCATGACATTTTGTAGGTCATCAAGGACCCGATAAGTTCTTCGAGTGGAAAGTTGTTCAAATCCTTTGCTTATTGAATAGCAGTTACTTTAGGATCTCAACTCTTTAGAAGTTGAACATCCGTAAACCGGGTGTACATGTCTCCAATGGTCTCACTTGGTTTCATATGGAACAATTCATAACTATGAACTAAAAGATTTATTTTTGACTCAGCCCTACTTATGCCTTCGTGTGTGATTTCAAGTGTATGCCAAATGTTATAAGTCATTCCGCAAATAGAAACTCGATTGAATTTGTTTTTATCCAAAGCATAAAACAAAGCATTCATAGCTTTAGCATTCAAAGAGAAAGTCTTCTTCTCCAAGTCATTCCTTTCATTCATTAGAAGAGAAGACTTTTGAAATATGTTTTCAATAATATTCCACAACTCGAAATCTATAGAAATTAAGAATATCTTCATCTTAGTTTTCCAATATGTGTAATTTGTTCTATTAAACATGGGAGGACGTGTGATAGAATGACCTTCTTGATTGCCGACAAAAGCTATCTCTCTTGGGTTTTAAACCAAATTGAGAGTAACCATGCTCTAATACCAATTGTTAGGATCAAGAGCGACACTAAGGGGGGGGTGAATTAGTGTAGCATAAAAAATCGTTGGTTTTGTAAGATATTTATTCGTTGAAAACCAATCTCGAAAAGTGCTTAACTTTAGAGTAAATGAACTAGCAATTAACTTAGAAAGTAATTGCAGTAATAAAAAGCAGAATGGAAATGAGCACACCGGAATTTATTGGTTCGATCGTTGTGACCTACATCCACTTCTAATTCCTCCTTCATTGAGGTCACCGGTGTCCACTAATGGTCTTCCTTAAATGGGCGAAGACCAACCACCCTCTTTATAGCACTTTCTTCTTTTCACGGGTTTAGGAGACAACCTTTACAAGCCTCACACCTCTCTTGAATGATCATAAGACTTAGAAAGGGAGGAGGGCTCTTAGCACTTTTACAATACTTTTAACACTCCAAGACTTCAAGATATTATTCACACTTTCGTGCCCTTTTATGCAAAAAAGGGTGGGGTATTTATAGGCCCCAATAGCTTCAAAATTAGAGCAAAAAAGTCTCATCATGGATTTCTAAGGTATTGGCGATACCACCGCCATTATTAGGCAGTACCATCACCTGCAGACTGACACTGGGCGGTACCACCGCTCAGTATGGGTGGTATGACCGCTTGACAGAGCTCGGAGATTGAGCTCTGGCGGTACCACTGCTTGGTAGCATTAACTACCGGTAGTACCACCGCCTAGTATGGGCGGTACCACCACCTATACCACTTGGGAGGAAGGGTCTCAAGCGGTGCCACCATCGGCCATGACTCCAAGGGGCCAAATGGGCCTTCCAACCGGTTGAATTCAGCCCTGTTAAGGGCCCAGTTAGCCTCTAACTGAGTTAGTGGGATTACCTCCCAATCCTAACTCAACTTAAGCTCTAACTATGATAATTTAAGACACTAACTAAGCAATCTTGGTCTGGTATGTCAATTGTTCTTCCGACGAACTTCTTGATAAACTTTTGGCGAACTTCCGGCAAACTTCTCGGTGAGCTTCCGGTGAACTTTTCGGTAAACTCCCGATGAACTCTTAGCGAACTCCCAACGAACTCTTCGCGAGCTCTTGACAAACTCTTGGCGAGCTTCTGATAAACTTCTCGGTGAACTCCCGGCTTACTCTCAATGGACTCTCGACGAACTCTCAACAAACTCCCAATAAACTCTCGGCGAGCTCCTGATGAACTCTTGAGGAGCTTTCGGTGAACCACTAGCACATAGTTCGAATCTTTGACGTATCGTCCGATATTTGACTCCGGCCCAACATCTTGCTTTATGCCTTTATTGCTATCATAGTTAATCCCGCAACACTTATCTCAACATATGAATTAGATCAAATAATTTACCAATTAATTTTATCATCAAAATCTTAGATTCAACACGAGTTAGAAAGGTAATATAAAAAGATAGATGCTAGATCCATTTAACTGCATCTCTGTATATTGTTTAAGGAACAGGAAAAAACTCAATGATATGAGATATCAAAGAGTTTCTTCCGCACTAGGATGACTGAGGGGACACTAGTTCAAAACCATGTCCTTAAGAAGATTGAGTGGATAGAGAAACTCATAGGTCTAAGAATTATCCTAGAGGATAACCTGTGTGTGGATCTTGTGCTTTAGTCCCTACCAGATTCCTTTTCTCAGTTTATCATGAATTTTAATATGAATAAGCTTGAGGTGACTCTCCCTGAGCTCCTAAATATATTGAGGGAAGCTAAGAGCACCATCAAGAAAAAAGAAGCTAGTTCTCTATATTAGTGAGACCAGAAAGAAAAGGAAGGCAAATAAGTCCCTTAAGAAGGGCAAGGGCAAACCGAGTATAGCAAAAGTTGGTAAGAAGGATCCGATAAAGGACAAAGGCTAGTGCTTCCACTATGGCAAAGATGGGCACTAGAAGAGGAATTGCAAAGAGTACCTTGCAGAGAAGGCAAAACAGAAGCTTGGAGAAGCTTTAGGTACATTCATGATCAGTCTCCATTTATTAGACTCTTATGATAACATATTGGTATCAGATATCGGTAGTGCTCATCACATATGCAATTCGTTGCAGGTTCTAGTAAGACCTAGAAGATTGGCCAAAGGTGAGATGGACCTCAAGATGGGCAATGGAGCAAAAGTTATTGCAGTGACTATTGGCGAGGTCACCTAAATCTGCTTGGTGGAGCTACTATTACATTGGATGCATATTATTTTATTCCTTCTATTATCAAAAATATTATTTTCATTTCATGTTTGACAATTAGTAGATATTGTTGAATCTTGGATTTTGATGATGAAATCAATTGATGAAGTTATGATCTAATCAACATTTGAGTGACGCAGGACTAACTTCGATCCTGGAAAGGCAAATAGATTGAAGTAGGAGAATCAGATATTGGGTTGGAGTAGAACATGTTAGAAGATTGGATGTTAGGCTGGAAGATAGGTTGACGTGCTAGAAGATAGACTTCATGCCATGAGTTCGGGCATCGGGCTAGAAGGATCGGACATTGCGCCAAGAAGATCAGATGTTGCGGGAGGTCAATATGCCGATGGATCGGGCAATACGTCAAAAGAGAGGACGATGCACTGAAGGATCAAATGAAGTGTCGGATGAACCAATAACATGCCGGACAATATAGGATTCATCCTTATAATCATGTGTGTCTAGATCGAAATAATTTAGGTCTTAATTGAGTTAATTTTGGGTGTAACCATACTAACTCAATTAGGGGCCCATTAGGCTTGAGTGGGGCTAATTTGAGCCCATTAGGAGACCCATTTAGTGACCCATAGTTGGGTCAGGTGATGGCACCGCCAGACCAGGCGGTGGAATCACCTATGAGCTAGAATGGACGAAGTGTACGGTTCCGAAAGACCCGACAGTGGTACTGCTAGTGTCAGGCGGTGGTACCGCCTAGATTGGTGATGGTACCACCCATACATAGTCTCCTAGACTATGTCAAGCGGTGGTACCTCCCAAATTGGACGATGGTACCGCCAGTACACTAGGCTGCAAGCGATGGTACTGCCAATATCTTAGAAACCCGGGATGAGATTTTTTTTAGCTCTATTTTTGAAGCCATTTGGGGCCTATAAATACCTTAATTATTCCTACTTGGGTAAGCAAGAAATAGAGTAGAAAAGATAAAGAATTCTTGAGGAAAAAGTGTTATAAACTCTCTTGAAGTATAGTCTCTTCCTTCTAGAGTTAGAAGTCTTTCAAAGGGAGAAGTGAGGTCTTTTGTAAACGAGAGGTGTGAAGGTTCTCTCTTGAACCTATAAAAGAAGAAAGAGTTGTAAAGATAGTAGTTAATTTTTTTCCATTAAAAGAAGATTGTTAGTGAATATCGGTGGCCTAAATGAAAGAGGAATCGAGAGTGTACATAGGTCGAGACAACCGAACCACTATAAAATCAATTTGCATTTACTTTATGCTTTTCATTCAGATTACCAATTGATTTACTTGCTCACTACTCTAACGAATGTTTTTAAATTAAATACATTTCCGAAACGAGTTTGATTGAATGAAGTTTTTGAATCGTCATAATTTTTTTGAAAGCACTAATTCACACCCCACCTGTTAGTGTCGTTTCAGTCTTAACAGTTGGTATTAGAGCCAAGTTTCTCTCGGTTGGTTTAACACCTAAGAGAGGTTAAATAGCTTTTGCCGACAATCAAGATAGTCATTCTATCACTCGTCCTCCTATGTTCAATGGGATAGACTACACGTATTGAAAAACATGAATAAGAGTTTTCTTGCTTTCTAAGGATTTCAATTTATGGAATGTCGTTGAATTTGATTTTTAAAAACCCTCTAAACCAATGAATAAATGAAATAATTTTGAGAAGAAAATATTTTTTTAAATGCTAAAGCTATAATTGCTTTATTTTATACTTTAGACAAATATGAGTTTAATTGTGTTTCTATATGTGAAACTGCACGTAAAGGCACAAGTATGGTTAAAGAATATAAAATTAATCTCTTGGTATATAGTTATGAATTGTTTCGAATAAAATCAAGCAAAATCATTGGTGACATGTACACCTATTTTACGAATGTTATCAATGATTTAAAAAATCTTAATAAATTTTTTACTAATTTTAAACTTGTTAATAAAATTTTACGATCTCTTCCAAAAAGTTGGGATCCGAAAGTAATTGCTATTCAAGAAGTAAACGACTTAAACTATTTTTCTCTTTAAGAACTCATAGGGTTATTAATGACCTATTAAATGACTTACAAGGCACATGATGAACATGAGAATAATCTTTCAAAGAATAGGAAGGATATAACACTTAGAACAAAAGAAGACCACTCGAGCGAAAGCTCAAGTGATGATGACGACTTTGAACTCTTCACAAGAAAATTTAAAAAGCTCATAAAACAAGAATCTAAAAATAAAAATGAACTTAAAAAGGACATAATAACTTGCTATGAATGCAAAAGGCTAGGGCACTTTAAAAATGAATATCCACAATTGAAAAAAAAGAAGCTTGTACTTCAAAAGAAGAAGAAGACACTCAAGACAACTTAGGATAAATCAAATACATATGAAGTCGAAGAGTAAACCAATAAAGATGAGGTCGTGAACTAAGCTTTGATAGCTCTCGATGATGAGGTATATGACTCAACCAAAACCCCTTTACCTTATAATGAATTAATTGATGCATTTCATGATTTGTTTGATGAATTTAAATTAGTTTGTAAAAAATATAAATTATTAAAAAAAATCATACTTCTCTCTCTAGTAAATTTAAAATTTTAAAAATGAGCATGACAATTGCATGTTAACACCTTGCACTTAATGTGAAAAGTTAGATTCATACAGAAAAAGAAAATACGTTATTAAATAAACTTTAAAAAAAAATTAAAATTGGAAACAAATCATTAAACATGATTCTTGCCAATAAGGTTCATGTTCATAGAAATGAAGAAATCAACTTTGTGAGTAATACTTAATAAAATCTAACTGCTTTTGTTAAAGGACCGACATTACATATTTTCCCTAAGATTAAGTATAATTTTTGTGGTAGATAGGGTCGTTATGCTTATGAATACTTATTTAAAAAAATATAGCTCATATAAATTAGTTTGAGTTTATAAAGGAATCATAAATGACTTAATGCCAAAAGTTAAAATAGGTAGATCTGACCATAAAAGATCTAAAGTTAAATGGGTACCTAGAACAAACTTATTTTTCTTGTAAATATGTCTACAATCGAAAGCTAGGAGCAAAAGACAAAATCTTGATGGTGGATGCTCAAGGCATATGACAGGAGATCTAAAACATTTCATAAAACTCACTAGCCGAAACAACAATAATAAAGAAAAGATCATTTGAATTAGAATTATTAGTAATAAATATTTTGATTGAAGATGGTTTATAATTATACTATTGATCTTGATAATTTTTGTGATGAAACTTATTTTTTGGTTTTAAACGATGATGCATAGATTTGGTATAAAAGACAAGGGCATGCTTGTATGAAATCAATTACATAAATTGCAACTAAAAAAGGAATATATTTTTCTTGAAATTTTTGCTATCTCTAAAGCTTATCGAGTTTTCGTCATAGAGATCCTTAGTGATGAATCTATTTATGTTATTTTGAATCTCTTGAACTATAAAAATTATTTTGATGATTTAACAAATTGAATTTAAATCAATTTTATCTAAATCATGATTTTTCTTTTGATTTTTTAAAATTATAACTTGAGAGTTTTTATATAAATCATGATCTTGATGACTTGAGATTTCTTATGCATGAATGGAGATCTTTTAATATTTAATCTCCTATATTTCTTTTTGCTATTTACTAAAGAGAAGTTTTATCCAAATCATGATCTTGATTTCTCGATATTTATAACTTCAGATTTTCTTTATATGAATCAAGGTCTCTTACTATTTATTCTCAAATGATTCTTTCATTTTATGAAAAAAAATATTTATTTAAATGAATCATAATTTTGTTGGAAAATCTAGAATTTCTTGTAGAAAATAAAGTTTCATCGTCATGTAAAGATTGATGCGTAAAAACCCGCAAAACCGAAAAACTACACGTACAAAGGAGATTGTATTACCTAGGAAGATCATGTATCCTTAAATTCTTGTAAATCTATGTGAGAGGATAAAGGAAGTCAACTGTACTCCTCTTTAGCGGTGATCCACATAGTAAGGGTTACGTAGACGCTCCTCATATCACTGTACAATCCTCCTTGCAACACGCACCACGTAATCAAGAAGGGGCTGCCCCTTCTTGCTATCCACACGCCCCATATAGGGGCTGCAGGTTGAGGATGAGAGGGAGAGAGGAGAATAGGAGGTGACAACTAAAAATATCCTAGCCTATGGCCCTTTGGTTTCCTCATATTTATAGAAGCCCCTTGTCAACTTAACCCTAATGGATCTTGCCATATTTAATATTGTATCTCCATCCAACTACCCAAGCCTCTTAGATTTGTAGCTCTCTACCCAATAATCTCTCATTGGCTTTTATTGGATCTCATCAGTATGTCTCTACCCAATAATCTCTCATTGGCTCTTATTGGATCTTATTCATAGGATCCAATAATTCATGGGCTTATTGGATATCTAATAAGATAGGGGCTCTAGCGAATATCTCATATCCAAACATCTACTCATCGCAACACCTACTATATGTATGTGATCCTTTAGGCCTAATATCGGGCTAGCTGTGAGTCATACCTGTCAGAACTCCTTTTGACTTAGTAAATTATTATCTCCATAACAATTCACTTGACTTATCTAATATGGACATACTAGGCCACAGTCCCCAGACGATACAAGAGAATTTAATCCATTAGACTTATCTATCCTCAATTACCATACATCTATAGTCCCTCATCCGTCTAATATCCTAGAGACCATATACCGAGCATGGTGTTGTTAGACCCATACGATTTCTACTCAAGTCTCGCTCAAATCGGATTCTCCCAAAGAACTCTTTCTCTCTTAGTCCGAATGACTTTGGCTAGGGATTTGTTTAAGCAAGAACATATGTGATATTCTTCTCATGACATAAAAGGCAGATGATTCTCTATCGACACTCAATAGCCCTTGTAAGTTTGGTTGTCACTTCCGATGACCGACTATGTTAGATTTGAAACTTCCAAACCTATAAGTCTGGTATTAAAGAGTGGAGTATTCTTATAGGACATTCTTGATGTCTTAAGTTTAATAACCAGATACACCATTGAGACGATGGAATCACTATCTGATAATGAGATATCATTAACCATCTAGTATTTTATCAGCAAATCAATCAGTGAACTCATTCTCTAATGAGCATATGCATTGTATCCCTAGTGTCCCCACATGAGTAGCTTTAAGACCAGCCACCTCCATCATATGGATGAGTATACAATACACTAGTCTGTTCGGTTATCTCGATGTCTCTCTCAAGTAACCTATAATTTGGATTATTTAGGATATATATTTAAAGGCGAATTGGTCTCATTATCGTAATCTCATCACGATCCAATTCTCATTGCACAGATCCATGGACATCACAATATATACATGCAATAAGCAATATAAAGTAAAAACATATCATAATAATAATAAGTAAAAAGACTACGTGGCATGTCACATGTGCCATCACTCACGTGATTGGCTTACAAGACACCTATGACTAGCAATCTCCCACTTGACCTAAAGCCAATCACCTATGTGTTTGATCCCCATCAGACCACTATGATATTAAAAAATAATGAGAATGATTTTGTCAATGGATCTAGAATGTTATCTTTGGATGGAACTCTTTCCACTACTACATCTCCTCGGGCCACGATCTCTCTAATAAGTTGGAACCTCCTCAGAACACTTCTGATGAAACTTGAGTTTTCTCATTTGAGCAATTACTCCGTAGTTATCACAATATGTTAGGACTCTAGCTAGGAGAGTCCTAATTGAGAAGGACATTCATGTAAAACCTATCTAAGCCGACCCCTATTAAAGAGGTGGAGAGATTGGCTAGGGTTAGGAGGTTGTTTCTTAGAGAAGAAATAGGAGTTGTAAAGGAATAGGAGTCTTAAGTAGGAGTCCTATTAGGAGTTGGTTAGAAGTAAGAGTCTTGAGTAGGAGTCATATTAGGAGTTGGTTAAAAGTAAGAGTCTTAAGTAGGAGTCATATTAGAAGTTGGTTAGAAGTAAGAGTCTTGAGTAAGAGTCCTATTA
>LVTN01000588.1:61741-92553 GCA_001649415.1 Musa itinerans | reverse complement strand
TTAGGAGGTTGTTTCTTAGAGAAGAATTAGGAGTTGTAAAGGAATAGGAGTCTTAAGTAGGAGTCCTATTGGAGTTGGTTCGAAGTAAGAGTCTTGAGTAGGAGTCCTATTAGGAGTTAGGGTTTAGAAGCCCTATAAATAGCCATGTATTCCTCCTCTTTTAATAAGCAATAAATGAATCTTTTCTGCAGCCTTTGAGCAGCAACTTGGAGGGAGGAACCCCTATAGAGTTCCAAGGAGGCCGATCCCCTAAAGAAATCAACCCCAAGTTTAGAATCTACTAGGGTTCTATCACAATATAAGGGAATCAACTCCTCGCTACCTAGCATGACTCTCAGATCTATGATGAACTTCTTCATCCAAACTCTCTCCTTTGCTGCCTCTACCGCAACAATGTACTCTGCCACTGTGATCAAGTCAATAGTAGTATCTTACTTGAACTCTTCCAGCATACTGCTCCTCCATTCAAGGTGAACAAATACCCCAAATTTGACTTATTGTCATCAATATCAGATTGGAAACTTGAGTTCATATAGCCCTCAACCCTGAGGCTACTACCTCCATATACCAATAAAAGATCCTTAGTCCTTCTCAAGTACTTAAGGATACACTTTACTATTTTTTAGTGCTCCAAGTTTGGATCCGCTTGATACCTACTCATGACACTTAGAGCATGCATTATATTAGGCCTGATATATAGCATAATATATATGATAGACTCTATCACTAAGGCATATGGTATCCTATCCATGTTTGTCCTTTCTTTAGAAGTTTTTGGGGACATACTCCTATAAAAGTATATCCCATGTCTTATCGGTATGAGACCTCTCTTGGAATTTTTTATGCCAAACCTTTTGACAATGGTGTCTATGTATCTGGATGTTAGGACTCTAGCTAGGAGAGTCCTAATTGAGAAGGACATTCATGTAAAACCTACCTAAGCCGACCCCTATTAAAGAGGTGAAGAGATTGGCTAGGGTTAGGAGGTTGTTTCTTAGAGAGGAAATAGGAGTTGTAAATGAATAGGAGTCTTAAGTAGGAGTCCTATTAGGAATTGGTTAGAAGTAAGAGTTTTGAGTAGGAGTCCTATTAGGAGTTGGTTAGAAGTAAGAGTCTTGAGTATGAGTCCTATTAGGAGTTAGGGTTTAGAAGCCCTATGAATAGCCATGTATTCCTCCTCTTTTGATAAGCAATAGATGAATCTTTTCTGCAGCCTTTGAGCAGCAACTTGGAGGGAGGAACCCCTATAGAGTTCTAAGGAGGCCGATCCCCTAAAGAGATCAACCCCAAGTTTAGAATCTGCAAGGGTTCTAACACAAAACTTGCTCATCTCAAAAGAGAAGCAAGCAGTGCTATCTTGCACATATCAAGAGAGGCAATACTCATGATGCATGAACATCTCAAAAATTTGCTAGCTTGCACTTCTCAAAAGAGAAGAAAGAACTCACTAGCTTGCATGTTCTAAAGTGATAAAAAAAAAAATGCTAAATTGCTAAGCTTTCATATCTCAAAACCTAGCTAGATGCACTTCTCCTTTTTGTTGATGACAAATGGGGAGAAGTATGATGACGATATTAAAATCTTATGCATGATTTTATGACGACTTGTTGCTTAGATTTTTGAATTCAAGAGTTTTATCAATATGGCATATTGATAGGGGGAGTTAAGGTTAACTCCGTCATCAATTGTTGTCATCACCAAAAAGGGGGAGATTGTTGAATCTTGGATTTTGATGATGAAACCAATTGATGGTGTTTATCTAATCTACGTTTTAAGTGATATAGGTGTTAGGATCGGGGTCGGCACTAAGAGGGGGGGTGAATTAGTGCAGCGGTAAAAATTACGTCTTCAAAAACTTTGTTGCGATTAAATCCATTTCCAACGTTAAACCGTTTCGTAAAAGTAATAACTTTAAAAGCGTACGTTTATTAAGTAAATGTAGTAGGCAAGAAAAGATTCAGTTTGTAGTATGCAAATGGCAGGAAGTAAATGCAAACCAGAGAACACGCCAATTTTATGGTGGTTCGGTCGTCATGACCTACATCCACTCCTCTGATTCCTCTTCCGTCGAGGCCACCGACATCCACTATCGATCTTCTTTAATAGGCGAAGATCAGCCTCCTTCTTACACCCCTCTTCTCTTTTTCATAGGTTTAGGAGTCAACCTTTACAAGCACTTACTCCTCTCTCAAACTATTCTAACACTTAGACTAGAGGAGGATTCTCACAAGAGACTTATATAGTGTTTTTCCACTTTTAAACTCTTTGTGCTTGTATATTTTAACCAGGCATGAGAGGGGTATTTATAGGCTTCAAGTTGATTCAAACTTGGTGCCTAAAAATATCTCATCCTAGGTTTCTTAGGTACGGGCGATACCACCGCCTATGTTAGTCTAATACTAACACTGCACTAGGTGGTACCACCGCCCAGTCTGGCGGTACCACCACTTGGGAGGTTGTGCCAGGGGCAATACAACTACCCAGACTCCTCGAGGACAAGGCTGATTTGAAGAGGGCGGGTCTGTTAGGACTCTAGCTAGGAGAGTCCTAATTGAGAAGGACATTCATGTAAAACCTACCTAAGCCGACCCCTATTAAAGAGGTGAAGAGATTGACTAGGGTTAGGAGGTTGTTTCTTAGAGAAGAAATAGGAGTCTTAAGTAGGAGTCCTATTAGGAATTGGTTAGAAGTAAGAGTCTTGAATAGGAGTCCTATTAGGAGTTGGTTAGAAATAAGATTCTTGAAGGAGTCCTATTAGGAGTTAGGGTTTAGAAGCCCTATAAATAGCCATGTATTCTTCCTCTTTTGATAAGCAATAAATGAATCTTTTCTGTAGCCTTTGAGCAGCAACTTGGAGGGAGGAACCCCTATAGAGTTCCAAGGAGGCCGATCCCCTAAAGAGATCAACCCCAAGTTTAGAATCTACAAGGGTTCTAACATTGGACTAGAAAAAACCAAGCATCCTCTTGGATTCATCTCTATAGATCCAAATCTCCAAGATATAGGATATTTCCCCTAAGTCCTTATGGAGAAATGTCTAGATAGCCAAGCTTTTACTGTGTTGTCCATTCCTACCTCATTCACAATGATTAGGATGTTATCCACATATAGTACCAAGAAAGTGATAGTGCTCCCACTTATCTTCTTATACACACAAGGCTTATCTTTATTCTTAATGAAGTCATAAGATTTGATATCTTAATGAAGTCATTAAATCTTATATTCCAACTTCAGGAAGCTTGCTTTATTCTATGAATGGACCTAAGCAATATACACATCTTATCTGGACTTTCTTTGGATACGAATACCTTAGGCTATATCATATACACCTCGTCTTCGGGGTTGACATTAAGGAACGTGATTTTCAAGTCCATATGTCAAATCTCATAATCATAATGTGCTACAATAGCTAATAGAATTTCGATAGAGTTTAACATAGCTACGAGTGAAAAGGTTTCATCAGAGTCAACACCTTGCCTTTGATGATACCCCTTAACCACTAACCTTGCTTTATAGGTCTTTACTTTTTCATCTACTCCGATCTTCTTCTAAAGATCTACTTGCAACTAATGGGTACAATACCCTCGAGTGCATCAACTAGGTTCTAAACCTTGTTGGAGTACATGGAATCCATTTCAGAATTCATAGTTTCTTATCACATCCTAGAGTCTATACTCGTAATAGCCTCATCGTAGGTTTAAGGATCAATATTCTCAACTTCCTCTCCTTTGATATATCCCACATATCTCTCAGGAGGATATGATACTCTACCAAACTGATGTAAAATCGAAACTTGTGTGCTAGGTACCTAAATAAACTCGGGTTATGGAATGGTGCTTAAGCTTGGTTCTCCAACCTCGCTTAACTCTATCATGCTCCCACTATCTTCATCAAGAATGTATTTATTCTCAAAGAACACTGCTCTTTCGACTACAAAGACCTTTTGGTCTTCGGGGTGATAGAAATAATACCCAAAAGTTTCCTTGGGGTCTTCTACGAACTTGCATGGCTCCGTCCTAAATTCCAACTTGTCGGGATTATATCTCTTAATGTGGGCAAGGTAGCCTCAAATCTTAACAACCTTAAAATTGGGCTTCTTCTTTTTCCATATATCATATGGTATAGATACTACTAACTTAGTTGAAACTCTATTCAGAAGGTAAGTCAACGAAACTCATCATGAACTACACTATATCTAATAATGTACTATTCCTCCTTTCGGATACACAATTGAGCTAAGGTGTATAAGGAGGTGTCCATTGGAATAGAATCCCATGGTCCTTGAGGAACTGAGTGAACTTTATACTCAAGTACTCACCTCCTTGATCTGATCGAAGAGTCTTGAGACTCTTTCCAGTCTAGTTCTCTACTTCATTCTTATATTCGCTGAATTTCTCAAAGGCTTCGGACTTGTGCTTCATCAAGTACACATGTCCGTATATAGAGAAATCATCAATAAAAGTAATAAAGTAGGAGTAACCGCCTATGGTCTGAGTTGACAAGGGACCACATACATCACTATGTATGAGTTCCAACAACTTAGTAGCTCTCTTTCCTATTCCACTAAATGGAGAGTTGATCAGTTTTCCACGAAGGTAAGGCTCGTAAGTTGCATATGACTCATAGTCGAATGGATTTATGTATCCATCCTTTAGCAACTTTTGAATCATTCCCTCATGGATTTGACCTAGCCTACAATATCATAGGTATGCACTATTCACCTCATATTGTTTCCTCTTAGACACACTTATATTCATGATATGTGAAGTAGTATTTAGCATAAATAAACCATTATATAATGTTCCTCTCGTGATGATTTTATCATCTAATAATATTGAACAATCATTGTTCTCAAAAACTAATTTATTTATATCCACTAACTTTCAAACATGAAATAAAAATAATATTTTTGATAATAAAAGAAACAAAATAACATGCATCAAATGTAATAATAGCTCCACTAGGTAGATGTAGGGTGACATCGCTAATAGCCACTATAGCAACTTTTGCTCCATTGCCCATCTTGCTGTCCATCTTGCATCTCACCAATCTCCTAGGTCTTGCCAAAACTTATAATGAATTACAGATGTGATAAGCATTACCGATATCCAATATCTATATGTTATTATAAGAATCTAACAAATGGAGACTGATCATGAATGTACCTGAAGCTTCTCCAAGCATTTGTTTTGCCCTATCTGTAAGGTACTCTTTGCAGTTCCTTTTCTAGTGCTTGTCTTTGCTGTAGTGGAAGCACTGGCCTTTGTTCTTCTTAGTAACCTTTGCTTTACTTGGTCTGCCCTTGCCTTTGCCCTTCTTAAGGGACTTGTTTGCCTTACTTTTCTTTTTGGTCTCATGAGTATAGAGAATTGGCTTATCTTTCTTGAGAGTGCTCTCTGCCTCCCTCAACATGTTGAAGAGTTTAGGGAGAGACACCTTAAGCTTTTTTATATTAAAATTCATTATAAATTGAGAAAAAAAATTTGGTAGAGACTGAAGCATAAGATCCACACACAAGTTATCCTCTGTTAGTCATAGGTGTCCTACAAGTTAATTACGTGGGTGATGACACGTGTGACATGACACACAGTCTTTTTACATATTATTATTGTGGTATTTTCTCACTTTATATTGATTAATACATAAATATATTGTGATGTCTATGGATCTATACAATGGGAATCAGATCGTGAGGAGATCAAGATAATGAGATCGATTCATCTCTAAACATAGACCCTAAATAATCCTAGTTATAGGTTACTCGAGAGGGATATCGAGATAACCGAATATATTGGTGTGTTATATACCTATCCATATGATGGAGGCAACTAGTCTCATAATTGCTCATGTGGGGACACTAGGCCTACAGTGCAAGTGCTCATTGGAGAATGAGTTCACTGATTGATCCGCTCACGGAATGCTGGATGGTTGATCTTATTATCAGACAGTAATTCCGTTGTCCCAGTGGTGTACTTGGTCCTTAGACTTGAGATACTAAGGATGTCCTATATGAGTACTCCACTCTTTGATACTGAATTTATAAGTTTGGAGGTTCCAGATCTAGCACAACTAGTCATCGAAAGTGGCAGCCAACCTTAAGAGGGCTATTGAGTGCCGATAGAGGATCATCAACTCTCGTATCATGAGAGGAATATCCTATGTGTTCTTGCTCAGACAAATCCCTATCTAGGGTCATTTAAATTGAGAGAGAAAGAGTTCTTTGGGAGAATCCGATTAGAGCGAGATTCAAATAGAAATCATATGGGCCTGATAGCACCATGCCTAGTATATGGTCTCTACAATATTAGATGGATGAGGGATTATATATACATGGTAATTGAGGACAAATAGATCCAATTGATTGGATTACCCTATATCATCTAGGGACTACGGTGTAGTTGCCTAGTACGTTCAAAATCGATGAGTCGAGTGAATTATTATGGAGATAATAATTCACTGAGCCAGAAGGAGTTCTAATAGATATGACTCATGACCAGCTCGATATTGGGCCTAGAGGGTCATACACATATGGTAGGTATTGCGACGAGTATAGGTTCAGATATGACATATCTATTGGAGCCCATATCTTATTGGATATCTAAGAAACCCTTGAATTATTAGATACTATGGATGAGATCCAATACGAGCCAATGAGATATTATTGGGAAGAGACCAACTAATCTAAGAGGCTTGGATAGTTGGATAGAGATCTAATACCCAATAAGGCAAGATCCATTATGATTAAGTTGATAGGGGGCCTCTATAAATAGGAGGGAACCAAAGGGCCATAGGCTGAGCCTTCTTTGTTGCCACCTCTTATTCTCCTCTCCTCTTCTCCTCCTTAGCCAACAAGTATGGAGATTTGGGCAGTGATTTGAGGAGAGTCTTCACAGCCCTTGCCATGTGGATCACCACTAAAGAGGAGGACACTTGATTTTCTTCATCCTCTCCCACAAATCTATAGGATTTTAGGGATATACAATCTCTCTAGGTATCACAACTATCTCACACATGATTTTCAATTTCGTGGGTTTTTACACACCAATCTTCGCATGACAACGAACATCTTTTTGGGAAATCTCGGATTTTAATTTTTTTGTTCTTCCACTGCGCATGTGATGTCACCCCTAGATTTCCCAATAATGGTGTCAAAGCTAGGTTATTCGTGCAAAAGATTGGTTTTGAACTATGTGTATTGTTATTTAAAAAGGCTTTTGACATCAAAATCATTGGCGCAAAAGAGAGAAAGGGCAGCAGCTATTGTTACCCTCATATATGGTAGCCTTACGCCTGCCTGCGTGCAGCAATAGTTGCCGGCGACTGCCAAGGTGACACAACACCCGCAGGTAGGCCGCCTGCGTATAGGTGCTGCGTTGCTTGTAATTATTGCTGCACACAGGCAGGCGCAGGCACAACAACTATTACTACGCGTAGTTGCAGGTGTAAGCGCGGTAATTATTGCTATGTGCAGGCGGCACTACCCCTTGTGGGCATAGCTCCCGCGGGCGAGCCACCTGCAACGATGCCCGCAGGGACGGTGCCACCCAAGGGCACACTACTCGCGGGCGAGTCACTTGCAAGGGCGACCACAACCTACTACGGCGCCCACCTACTAGTAGAGGCGACGTCCTCACACCCCGTAGAGGGGACCGCCGATAGGGTGGCGTTGGCCGCAACGTAGCAAGCAAGAGGGGATTAGGGGTTTTGGGGGGAAAATAATAGTTTTATCCCTCAGAATTTTAGAAATTTCAAGATCTATCCTTTCTGTCCAAATTACCTAAATATCCTTCATAATTCAAAAAATTCTTTGTATATCTCAAATTTAAAAAAAAAAATTAGTTAATTAAAAGGTTTAATTAACTATTATTATTATTTATCTAATAGTTCTATATGATAATATGTACATGTGATGTATGATGTGGACGGATGATGATAAACCGTGTGATGTGATGTGTGTGTGATGTGATCATTATTATTATTACTATTATTGAGGCCTGCGAGTCTCTATTTTTTCTCATTTATTATCAGGCCTACGTACTTGTGATTATGTTGTAATTACACGAGGAGGCGCAACGGGAGCATAGAGGCAATAGCCGGACCCAAAAGGTCGAGATGGACGATCGCGACGCATGGAGATACGCCAAGATGCCGACGGAACCGATGAGGATGAGATGGACAATCACAGGGCATGGAGATGCACTGATGCACACATAGATCATGATGTGAGTGATTGGGCCCATTGGCTCGGTCTGATCGCATTAGGCTGTGGTCCATAATTATCTAGTGTGATTGCTTATGTGATATGTGATTGCTTGTACACCTACTAGATATGTATATATATATATTTGTATGTGATGTAGATATATATTAAATGTGTGTGACATGTTATAGGAGATTGAATAAAAAATCCCTTCTCTCGATAATATTAAGTCGGTAAACGTGAGGCAATTAGATTAAGCCACGTGGCCTTCCATCGTTATAGGAAGAAATTGATTCCCAACATAGGTTGAGTTGGTCGAGTCCCTCGAGGCTCACTTATATCATGATTCAAGATCTTGCCTATAACATAGAGATGTCACTAGTGACTTGAGGATATGATATGCTTGGTCGAGTCCCTCGAGGGCTTATCATCGAATCAAACTTATCTTGTAACGATGGTGATGACTTAACTGGACATCATGGTTGGTCGAGTACCTCGAGGCCATGATGGTTCGAAGGTCGAACAGGATGGAAATTATAAGGAGTTGTAATCGACAAGAGTTGTCTACCTTTTGGGCATAGTATGATTGATCGAGTCCCTCGAGGTTACACTAAGACGTCGATTGGATCCTAATCCCTACTAGAAGTTTGCTGGAGACTTTTGTTTCACATGCTGAGGGCGTTGCATAACTCACTAGAAAACTAGTAGGAACACGTCAAGATAGAAATCTATATCTTGATTGTTTATTTTTTATAAAATATGCATGTTATTTATTTATGCTACATCTCCTGTTTGTTAGAAATATGTCACTTTCAAATCCCTTATGTGATATACTTGATGTCAACCACCTCACTGGTCTAAATTATATCGCATACGTCCTTGATACAGTGAAGCCTATGCTCGAGGAAGGGGTAAGCAAGGATGAGACCGCTCACTATGTGAAGTACATAGATTACTCCACTCTTGCTCAGTGTTATATGTTGAGCTCCATGACTCTTATAGAGACAACATGAAAAAATGGATATCAGATCCATTTTCTTACATGTCTACAAATTATTTGAGGAATAGGGAAGAACTCAATGATATAAGATATCCAAGAGTCTCTTTCGTCCTAGGATAACTTAGGGGACACTAGTTCAGAACTATGTCCTTAAGATTATTGAGTGGATAGAGAAACTCACATGTCTAGAAATAGTCCTAAAGGATAGCCTATGTGTGGATCTTTTGCTTCAGTCCCTACCAGATTCCTTTTCTCAACTTGAGTTGACTCACTCTGAATTCCTCAATATATTGAGGAAGGCTAAGAGCACTATCAAGAAAGAGAAGCCAATTCTCTATGCTAGTGAGACCATAAAGAAAAGAAAGGCAGAAAAATCCCTTAAGAAGGGTAAGAGAAAGAGCAGATCAGGTAAAGTGAGGGTTGCCAAGAAGAACTCGGTGAAGAACAAAGGCCAATGCTTCCACTACGACAAAGATGGACATTGGAAGGGGAACTGCAATGAGTACCTTGCAGAAAAGGCAAAACAGAAGCTTGGAGAAGCTTCAAGTACATTCACGATCAAGTCTCCAACTATCAAATTTTTATGATAGTGCTTGGGTATTGGATACCGGTAATGCTTATTACATTTACAATTTGTTACAGATTTTGGCAAAGTCTAGGAGATTGATGAGAGGTGAGATGGATCTTAAGATAGGCAATAGAGCAAGAGTTGCTGCTATTGTTGTTGGCGAGGTCACTTTACATTTGCTTGGTGGAGCTATTATTGCATTGGATGCATGCTATTTTGTTCCTTCTATTATCAAAAATATTATTTTTATTTCA
Organism: Musa itinerans; assembly: GCA_001649415.1. Classification (NCBI taxonomy): domain Eukaryota; kingdom Viridiplantae; phylum Streptophyta; class Magnoliopsida; order Zingiberales; family Musaceae; genus Musa; species Musa itinerans. The sequence goes on along the minus strand of LVTN01000588.1, from coordinate 82,531 downwards.
TATTTAATTATTAGTGGATATAAATTAGTTTTTGAGAACAATGGTTATCCAATATTATTAGATGATAAGATCATCACGAGAGGAACATTGCATAATGGTTTATTTATGCTAGATACTACTTCACATATCATAAATGTGAGTGTGTCCAAGAGGAAACAAGATGATGTAAATAGTACATACCTATGGCATTGTAGGCTAGGTCAAATCTATGAGGGAAGGATTTAAAAGTTGCTAAAGAATGGATATCTAAGTCTATTCGACTATAAGTCATATGCAACTTGTGAGCCTTGCCTTCGTGGAAAACTAACTAACTCTCCATTTAGTTGAACTAGAGAGAGAGCCACTGAGTTGCTGGAACTTATATATAGTGATGTATGTGGTCCCATGTCAACTCAAGCCATAGATAGTTATTCCTACTTTATTACTTTTACTGATGATTTCTCTAGGTACAAACACATATACTTAATGAAGTACAAGTCTAAAGCCTTCGAGAAATTTAGGAAATATAAGAGTGAAGTGGCGAACTAGGCTAGAAATAGTATCAAGACTCTTCGATCAGATCGATCGAGGAGATGAGTACTTGAGTATAGAGTTCACTCAGTTCCTTAAGGAACTTAGGATTCTTTCCCAATGGACACCTCTTTATACATTTCAACTCAATAGTGTATCTGAAAGGAGGAACCGCACGCTATTAGATATGGTGTGATCCATGATGAGTTTCGCCGACCTACCTATCTTATTATGGGGATAATGCCCTAGAGTTCACAGCTTACCTTCTAAATAGAGTTCTAACTAAGTTGATAGTGTCTACACCATATGAAATATAGAAAGGAAAGAAGTCCGATCTTAAGGTTGTTAAGATTTAAGGCTGCCCTACCTATGTTAAAAGACACAACCCCAAAAAGTTGGAACCTAAGATGGAATAGTGCAAATTCGTGAGATACCCTAAGGAAACTTGTGGGTATTATTCCTATCACCCCGAGGACCAAAAGGTCTTTGTAGCAAGAAGACAGTGTTCCTTGAGAAGGAACACATTCTTGGTGGAGACAATGGGAGCATGATAGAGTTGAGCGAGGTTAGTGAACCTAGCTCAAGCACCATTCCATAGCCTGAGTCTATTCAAGTACCTAGCATATAAGTTTCGACTTTACATAAGTTTACTAGAGTACTCCATCCTCCTGAGAGATATGTGGGACATATCAGAGAGGATGTTAAAGATATTGATCCTCAAACCTATGAGGAGGCTATTACGAGTATAAACTATGGGAAGTGGCAAGAAGCCATGAATTCTGAGATGGATTCAATGTACCCCAACAAGTTTTAGAACCTAGTTGATGCACCCGAGGGTATTGTACCCATTGGTTGCAAGTGGATCTTTAAGAAGAAGATCGGAGTAGATGAAAAGGTAGAGACCTATAAAGTAAGGCTAGTGGCTAAGGGGTATCATCAAAGGCAAGGTGTTGACTATGACGAAACTTTCTCACCCAGAGCCATGCTAAAATCTATCTGAATTCTATTGGCTATTGCAGCACACTATGATTATGAGATCTGATGGATGGATGTGAAACCGCGTTACTCAATGGCGACATTGAGGAGGTGTATATGATACAGCTTGAGGGATTCATACATAAAGAAAGTCCAGATAAGGTGTGCAAGTTGCTTAAGTCCATTTATGGACTAAAGCAGACTTCTCAAAGTTAGAACATAAGATTTGATTAGGTGATCAGATCTTATGACTTTGTTAAGAACGAAGATGAGCCTTGTGTATATAGGAAGGTAAGTGGGAGCGCTATCACCTTCTTAGTGTTATATGTGGATGACATCATAATCATTAGGAATGATGTAGGAATGCTCTTCATAGTAAAAACTTGGTTATGTAGACATTTCTCCATGAATGACTTAAGAGAAGCATCCTATATATTGGGGATTTGGATCTATACAAATAGATCTAAGAGGATGCTTGGCTTGTCCCAATCTAAGTACATAGACACCATTGTCAAAAGGATTGGCATGAAAAATTTCAAGAAAGGTCTCATATTGATGAGACATGGTATATACCTTTCTAGGGGTATATCCCCAAAGACTCTTGAAGAAAGGGTAAACATGGATAAGATACCTTATGCATCAACGATAGGATCTATCATGTATGCTATGCTATGTACCAGGCCCATGGTGCCTACGGGCGCTGCGCTCGAGGGCAAAGGCACTGCGGGGCAACACTTACGAGGGCGATAGTGTCCGCAGGGGCGCTCGCTCGCAGGGGTGCCCACCTGCAGGGGCGACGCTGCCCGCGGGTGAGCCACTCGCGGGCAAGGGTGGCGCCACTACGCCATTACGCCACCGCCCCCTACCGCACAGGTTGTCGCCGATAGGGTGGCAGCGGTAGCACAGCAAAGGAGAAGAGAACGTATTAGAGTTTTTAGGCAAAAGGATAGTTTTGCCCCCTTAGAGTTTCAAAAAATTTAAGTCTGTCCTTTCTATCCAAATTACCAAAATACCCTTTAGAATTTGAAAAATTCACTACATGTCCCTAATTTCAAAAAATATTAATTAATTAAAAAGTTTAATTGATTATTATTATTATTATCTAGTAGTCCTACATGATGATGTGTACATGTGATGTATGATGTGGACGGATGATCATAGACCGTGTGATATGTGTGTACTTGTGATTATTATTATTGGGGCTTACGAGCCTTCATTTTTTTCTCGTTTATTGTCGGGCCCGCGTGCCTATGATTCAGTTGTAATCACACGAGGAGATGTAGTGTTAGAACCCTTGCGGATTCTAAGCTTGGGGTTGATCTCTTTAGGGGATCGACCGCCTTGGAACTCTATATGGGTTCCTTCCTCTATGTTGCTACTCAAAGGTTGCTAAAAAGATTCATCTATTTCTTCTTAAAAGAAGATGAATACATGTCTATTTATAGGGTTTCTAAACCCCAACTCTTAGGACTCCTACTCAAGACTCCTACTTCTAACCAACTCCTAATGCTTCTCTAAGAAGTAACTTTCAAACTAATCCTAACCTTAGCTAGCCTGTTCACCTCTTTAATAGAGGTTGGCTAGGTAGGTTTTACATGAATGCTCATTTCAATGAAACTCAATTAGGACTCTCCTAGCTAAAGTCCTAACAGACCCGCCCTCTTCAAATCAGCCTTATCCTCGAGGCTGACTATCCATGAATTCTGGAAATTTGATCTTTAAGCCATCATAATTCTCCCAAGTGGCATACTTGGAACTCTATATGGGTTCCTTCCTCTATGTTGCTACTCAAAGGTTGCTAAAAAGATTCATCTATTTCTTCTTAAAAGAAGATGAATACATGTCTATTTATAGGGTTTCTAAACCCCAACTCTTAGGACTCCTACTCAAGACTCCTACTTCTAACCAACTCCTAATGCTTCTCTAAGAAGTAACTTTCAAACTAATCCTAACCTTAGCTAGCCTGTTCACCTCTTTAATAGAGGTTGGCTAGGTAGGTTTTACATGAATGCTCATTTCAATGAAACTCAATTAGGACTCTCCTAGCTAAAGTCCTAACAGACCCGCCCTCTTCAAATCAGCCTTATCCTCGAGGCTGACTATCCATGAATTCTGGAAATTTGATCTTTAAGCCATCATAATTCTCCCAAGTGGCATATTCTGCTGGTAGGTTCGCCCACTGTATTAGCACTTTAGTAGTGGATCATCGTCGTCGAGTCATGATCCATTGATCAATAATGGCACTCGACTGGGTTTGGAGTTCTCCTTGGGTAGTCATATTTGGTAGTTGGCTTTGAGCTGTCTCATTTTTTTCCAGCTTGAGCTTTAAACATGACACATGGAATACTGGATAGATTTGGGAGCTGACAGGTAAGTCCAATCTGTATACTACCGGTCCTATGCACTCCAAAATTTGGTAGGGTCTATAGAACCGAGGTGAAAGCTTCATAGATGCTTTGGTCTGGATTGATGTTTGCTTGTATGACTGGAGCCGTAGGAAGACCCAATCTCCTACTGAAAATTCTCTTTCGCCTTTATGTTGATCATATTACTATTTCATCCTTGCTTGAGCTATAGTGAGATTATCTTTTAGCAACTTCAATCTTGCAGTGAGATTATCTCTGTCCTATAGTTCCCTATCTACTTGTTCTACTTTAGAGGTGCCCAACATTTTCGGGATCATAGGGGGAGGTTGGCCATACATAGCCTCATAGGGAGTATATTTTGTGGATGAATGATATGTTATATTATACCACCACTCGGCTCAGGGAAGCCACTTTGTCCACTCTTTTGGTTGGTCACTAGTGAAGCATCTGAGATATGTCTCCAAGCACCAATTCACCACTTCAGTCTGGCCATCAGTTTACGGATGATATGCCATACTCATTTTCAATTTAGTGCCCTGCATTTGGAATAACTTTGTCCAAAATCTTCTCATGAAGACCCTATCACGATCACTTACAATAGATCTCGGCATCCCATATAATTTTATAATATTCTCCATAAAGATTCAAGCAATAGTAGAAGCAGTGTAGGGATTACGTACAACGCCAAAGTGAGCATACTTTGTAAGGCAATTAACCATGACAAGAAGTGTACCTTTTCCTTGTGATGAGGGAAGCCCTTTGATGAAGTCCATTAATATATCAGTCCATATTGAGTCCGGGATAGGTAAAGGTTGCAGCTTTCCGGGACTTGCCATTGTCTCGCCTTTATGTCGTTGACATACATCACATTATGCCACAAATTTAGCAATAATATTTTTCATCCCTACCCAATAAAAATTTTACTTAATTCTCTTATAGGTTCTAAGGAACCCGGAGTGCCCGGTCATAGGTGTGGAATGCATCTCTTGAGGGATGGTCTTTATGCAAGTAGAATTTGGCACAAGCACAATGCATCCCTTACAGCATAATTCTTTTGAGTCCTAACTATAATGAGCCACGGAGCTTGGTATCCATATCGGTTCAATAAAAAGATTTTTCTAAAAACCAATTATTGTTTTGACCACCCACTTACACTATTTTCCACCTAACTAATTTTTGAATTGGCTCGAAAATAGTGTCAGTGATTCAAAGCCTTTGTGTTTTTAAATCAAATTTTCAGAATAGCTTTTCTATCTATTTAGAAGTTCAAATATCAAAAATAAATTTTAATGAAAGTATCATATTTTGATAAAATTAAAAAATAAAGATAAAAGATAAAATTTTATAGTGTTCAGATGCTGAAAATTTTAGAAAAATATAAATAAATTTATTAAAATGAAAAAAAAAAAAATTGTTCATCTAGGTTTAACACAAAGGTTTCCTAAAAATCTCATGACGTTTTGACTAGGATTTGACTAAGTTATATTTTTTAAATTGATCTCAAAAATAGTGTAAGAGGTTCAAGAACTTCAAATTTTTAGAATATGTTTCCTACCTAGTTTGAAGCTCAAATGTCAAAAACACATTTCATACAAGCATCATATTTTAACAAAATTGGAAGAAATTGAAGAAAATGGATAAAATTTCATGGTGTTCAAACGATGAAAAATTTATAAAAATATGAAATATTCTTTCAATAGAATAAAGTTAAAATTTTATCTATCTGGATGTAATGTAAAGGTTTTTTGAAAATATCAAATTATTTTGATCAGGATTTGATCTACTTACACTATTTTTGAATTGGCCCAAAAAAATATAAATAGTTCAAGGCCTTTGTTTTTGGTTTTATACCAATTTAGAGGCTCAAATGTTTTGAAAAAAAATCATGAAAACATTATATTTTGATAAAATTAGAATACTTTGAAGAAAATAGATAAGATTTCATAGTGTTCAAATGATGAAAATATTTTTTTTTTCCATTTGGGTTTAATGCAAAGGTTTCCCAAAAATTTCAAGTTATTATGACTGGGAGTTGATCCAGTTACATTGTTTTTAGGGCTAATTAAAAAACAGTTTATGCGGTCCAAGGTTTTAGTTTTTAGATCAAATTTTCAGGATAATTTTTTATATTAATTAGAAGCTCAAATGTCAAAAAATATTTAATAGAAGCATTATATTTTAATAAAATAAAATAAAAAAGATAAAATTATAATATTATTCAAATAATAAAAAGTTAAAAAAATATCAAATAAATTTTCTAAACTAGAAAAGGTTAGTTTTTTTTGTCCATAAGGTCTAATACAAAGGTTTTTTTCTTTTTGAAAATATCATGTTATTTTTTTTACAAGGATTTGACCTAGTTATACTATTTTTGAATTGATTATAAAATAATGCAAGTGGGTCAAAATCTTCCTTCTTTTGGACAAAATTTTCAGAATACGTTTCCTACTTATTTAAAGCTCAAATATCAAAAAATATTTCATGGAAGAATCTTATTCTCACAAAATTAGAATAAATCAAAGAAAATAAATAAAATTTCATAGTGTTCAGATGCTAAAAATTTTAAAATAAATAAAATAAATTCCATAAAATTGAAAGGTTAGATTTTGTCTATTTTGATCTATTGCTCCTCAAAGAACTATTTTACTTTTCTCATCCCTTATAGTTTTTTGATCTATTGTAAACACTATAAAGTTTACTTGAAAATACTATAAATAAGTCAAATAAAAATACTATAATAATTAAAACATGATGAAAAATAAGCAAAAATTCGGGGAGAAGAGTTGGTGTGGAGTATTTTGAGTATTTTTTAAATTAGGGACACTGTCTGAGAAAAGAAAAAAAATAAAGAAGAGTGTTTTTTGAAAGAAAAAAAAAACTAAAAAAGAGAATCTTTTCTAGGAAAATTACCGTATATATATATATAGTATTTATATCTTAAAGATGAAAAAGAAATTAAGCAACCAACCCATGCATGCATTGAGGTCTAATTCCAAAGTTTTTATGTTTTTGCAAAAGAAGAAAACTAAAATAAACATAACCATTCGCGTCGGCACAAATCAAATCATCGAGCTCGCGAGGCCAAGACTCATACTAAATATAAGAAAACGAGTTGGCATAGGCAAAATTAGCTATTCTAGTTAGCCACAAAGTTTCCCTTCCGGAATACATGTGAAATATTGTATCTTGCGATATAAAATTATAATTCTTTTAAGATAGAAGTTGACGTTTTTTTTTTTTGGATAGAATGTCTTCCATAAACATGGAGTCTATTTCAGTGTGAACCATCGGGGCACCAATTTGCAAAGCCAGCTTCAATCTGTCCAAAATAGCAGACGCCTCACAAGTGATGATATCTTCAAGTGCAGAAACCTACAACCAAGAGACAGACACACATGAGGTATTGTTTTTTTCTTGGCAATAAAACTAATACCACAATGTTGGATCCAAGTTCTAAGTTATTAAATTCGATAATATCTTAACAGCTAACAATATATTCCTTAAAATGCCATCAACAATCAAGATTTTTTTTATTTCCAAAAGGCATCCCCTTTTGGGTTTTTTTCAAATAAGTATCTCTAATTTAAAAAAATACTAAGACTATCTCTCAAAAATCTAATTGTACTGTTCTCGCATGATATAGTGTTTAGTGTTTTAGGCATCAAAATATTAATACTATAAAATCTACTTAAAAATATAATAAATGAGTTACATAAAATTAAAACACTATAAATTATTTGATCTATCATATTAGCATTCAGATAGGATTTTATAATAGTTAGAAACAACATCAAACTAATTACAAGTCAAAGAATATAATATAGTAATGATCTACTAATAATGACAATCAAAGAGGTATAATATAATATCACATACAATACTTTCAGTACCTCAATAAAGACCCTGAAGATGCTATTTAAATGAAAATACTGTGACAGGGGTTTTTTTTGGATTTTTTGAATCAGGGGGTATTGTTGGAAAACACTCAAAAAAAGGAGGTCGTCTTTTGTGAAAAAAAAAAGAGAGGTCTTTTTTAGGGAAATCACTTAAGATTTTATATCAATAATCAAGATTTTTAGGATATTACTATTTGTAATCCCTTTTTACTACTTGACTCCTATTTTAAAAATTTTAAAAATTTTAAATTATTCTTTTGTAAATGCACTTAAATTAATTCTTCTCTTCTTCCTTCTCTTTTTCTTTATCCTCCTTTTTTTTATTTTTTTTACTTTCTTCTCTTTTTCTTTTTCTTTCTTCTCTTCTTCTTCGTTCTTAGAATATATTGTCGAAGAGGTGACGAATGAAGTCGGACGATATCGAGCGACGCTAACAGTAATAGTGAGTAATGTTAGCAACGAGTGATGTCGTCTCCAACTACACCTGTGGCAAGCATCAAGGGATCATCGTGCAAGCATCGACAATATCGTTAACAAGCACAAAGATGTCAAAGGTGATGACGAGTGACATCCGCAACGAGCTAGCCAATAGAGAACAGTATCAATACCAACGATGAAATAAGAGATTATAATAATATTGAAACTATAAATAATATAATAATTATTTATTATTTTTTAAGTGATTGTGAATAGCAAGAGATTCTCAATAATAAAAATGAACTTTGAATAATTAGTTTCGCTTTTTTTATCAATTAAATTAATTGGCACAAGTAACCATAATATTATTAATAAAATAATTAAGAGCAATAATACTGTCAGCAACTTTCATTTTCTGAACATCTTTCGTTAAAAAGATTAAACTGGGGATGAAACGACAGTCATTAAATCACGATAAACACCGTGTGGCTGTCGAGCCATCTGCGATCTGTAACGCCTTCGTTTGACTCGTCCGCTTCATTCTGCCGACAAAAAGCCAGATACTTACAGGAAGAGGGAGACGGAGCAACGTAGGCATGGGAAGCGTGACGGTGTACGGCCCTCCCATTTCTACGGCCGTCTCTAGAGTCCTGGCCTGCCTCCTAGAGAAGGACGTCGACTTCAACCTCGTCAATGTGGACATGGCCAAAGGCCAGCACAAGTCTCCCGATTACCTCAAGCTCCAGGTCCTGTCCCTGCCCTCTCCTCTTTCTCCACCATCGAACTCCTACTCCTCTTCTTATTCTTCTTGTTCTGATGAGTCTTATCCTGACAGCCGTTCGGCCAAGTCCCGGCATTCCAGGACGAGCACGCCACTCTGTTTGGTTGGTACCGGTTTCCTTCGCTTTTGAGTTGCTGTTCATGTGCTCTTGTTCATGTTCTTTGCCAAGGGGTTTTGATCTGTGCATGAAGAGTCGAGGGCGATCTGCCGCTACATCTGCGACAAGTACGCCAACAGGGGCAACCAGAGCCTCTACGGGCGCAACGGCGGCGGGCCGGCGGAGCGGGCGCAGGTCGAGCAGTGGCTGGAGGCCGAGAGCCAGAGCTTCAACCCTCCCAGTTCGGCGCTGGTGTTCCAGCTGGCATTCGCCCCCCGGATGGGGCTGCCGCAGGACCCAGCCGCGATTGAGCTGAACCAAGCGAAGCTGGCCAAAGTGCTGGACGTCTACGAGCGGCGGCTAGGGGAGAGCAGGTTCCTGGCCGGGGACGAGTTCGCGCTCGCCGATCTCGCGCACCTCCCTAACGCCCACTACATCTGTGCCGCCGGGAAGGACGATATGTTTGTGTCGAGGAAGAACGTAGCCAGGTGGTGGGAGGAGATCTCGACGCGGCCGTCGTGGAAGAAGGTCGTCGACATGTATTCTGCGCCACCTGCTTGATGAATTGACTTCGGTTCTGTTCTTGCAGAATCGAGTCCGAACCCCGTCTGTCTTTTAAGCGCTTTCATCATGGTTCGAAATAATGGAGAATGTTCTCGCATTTAGCATTCTTATGAGATTGATGGAGACTTGAATAATGTTGAAAATAGGCCACTTAATTGGTTAAACGTCTGTGTGGTTTTCACTTAATTTAGGTTATATAATGTGGTTCTATTCTATATTGATTCCCATGTCATTCCAGAATTGCGTATGAACTGCTTCTGAAGAGATATTGTAGTGATCAAAACACAGTCATGAGGTAATTAATCTGAACTCTTTGCTTCACTTCATTCTCCAAGTTGGTAATCTGCAGGCGAAGAGGATGTCTTCTACCAGCTGTTACTTCAATCGACTTTGTTGAGAATGACTTGAGAGTTTTGTTTAAGGCGAAATCCTTGATGCAAGAATGTTTAGTTGCATCGCAGGTAATCCACATTCAAGCCTTTGTCCATCTACATTAGAAACCACGCTCAAAATTTGTACATAAAGACATTCAAAGGGTTGGGTTATATGGGCAACTGATATCCAGATAATGGATTCATCACTGGATTAGGATTTAGATCCGTGACGTAGCGCATTGCACCGATTCAAAAGAGACCAACAACGCATGCTCACTTCCCATGCGCTTGGAGCAGTGGGAAAGAAGTCCAACTCTACTGTGTTCTTCTTTTTCTCTATGATCGAAGAACCGGGTCAGCGGTACATATGATTGCCATGGGATACTCATCATGAGATTTGCTGCGTTGCCGTCGCCATCTCCAAGACGCCCGAGATTTGCATGTCGCCACTCTGACCTCCACATCTCCCTTCAATTGCCGCCCCCAAACAACCAAGAATTTAAGCCGTATTTATATCAAGATTTGGAGTCTCCAGCTGAGCTCCCCTTTGTATCCTCTCTCTCTCTCTCTCTCTCTCTCTCTCTCTCTTCATCTGTATCTATAATGAATAATAAATCTTTACTACGAATTTTTTTTTCAGTTGTTGAAACCAGTTGCACATGCATATTTAAGTATGCAAGCAGTCTTCAAATTAATATATGTAATTCTGGCTCTCGGTTTTGTGTGTCGTATATAGGATAGAAATAATAATTCTTTTCTATAAATCATTGTTATTTGCCAAAAGCAGTTGCACAAACATATTTAAGTATTTCAGTTGTATTTGAATCAATATTTGTAGTTTTGAATGTCATTTTCGTGTTTCCTCTGTGTGTGTTTGGGCTTGCGTGTATAGATATATACATGAATTATCATGATTTGCTTAAACCAGTTGCACATATATTATATAGTATTTAAATTGTATTTGAATCAAGATTTATAATTTTGGTTATGATTTTAGTGTCTCCTCTATTTATATATATATATATGTGTGTGCATAAAATAAATAGTATATCTTTTCCCATGAATCATTGTTATTTGCTAAAACCAGTTGCGCATGCGTATACAAGTATTGAAGCTTAAGACTTGTAATTTTGGCTATATTTCTGTATTTTTGGAAGATAAATACAGAAATCAAACATAATGATCAATCTGCAGTCCCTCTTGACATATAATTACACATGTATGATAAAAAATATATATATCTTAATGACTAATAAACTCTTGAACATAATGATCAATTTTAGGTATCTTTTGGAAGAGAAGAAGTTATTTAGTAGCAAATCAAACATGTTTATTTATTAGCGCTCAGTGAACAAAATGATTCCTGCATTGGAATTTTGAATGATTATTATATTTTATAATATTGGCGTATTGGTTTTCCATTTCTAATGATTTCTTAATTAATCTGCATCGGAATATTCAAGCTTTTTTTATTGCTATTGTTGTTTCACACATATTATTCCAGCTTTTATTTTGTTTTGTTCATTTAAATGAAAGATTTTGGACTTCCCTTTTTCAAAATAAGATCATAAAATGCTTGTTTACATCCATGGTCCAAAATAACTAATATGAATTGTTACATTACATTTGCTGATGGCAGTTTGAAAAAACCATTATGATAAATAGTTAATTAATATAGCAATCATCTTATTATTTAGATGATCATTTCAATTTAATTTTTTTTTTTTTGTGCGCAAAGAATAAGTGGTGAATGTGGGATTCGAGATCACAATTGATAGAGGATATTTTGGTACCACCCAACTGGCAGCCACCTTAGACCCCATGCGGCTACCCCTAGTCAGAGTCACACACACATCTCAAAGCGGTACGAAACGACACAGCTCGACTTAGAAATGGCTGCATCCCGAAGCAATGCCACCTGCTCAAAAGCGATACAAAGCAAAATCCACGTCGCTCGAAATCGCATGAAGTAATACCTGAAAGTGAGGAGATGGCCCTACACAGCACATGATCAAAATAGTCACCCTAGAGCAGACAAACCGCCTGCTTGAAATATCAATGGATGCTAATAACCTACAGATGATCGATCTCCGGGGAGGTATAAAAACTACCCTGAGTAGACGCTAAAGGGGGCTCTCCACACACTAACTCAGTCATACAACACCGTTATCTTCTTCATTTTGTTAACTTAAGTATCGAAGGAGCCATGTCGGGCAACCCCCGGCGTCGACCTGTCATGTAGGATCGCCGACCGCTTGAAGACACTCAGATGACCCAGCCTCCAAGGAGGAACCTTACAACAAAAAAGATTTCAATCTGCTTACCCAGTCATCTCGAACTGAGTCCTCACCAACATAACGACTTTCGACCGGACAACCTATGTGGTCTTACCTCATCAAGTCTCCCACATCAGCTAGGAAGAGGCACATAGATGAGCCTATACCTTCGACAATGAATCAATCAGACCGACTTATTAGTCGACAATACTCGTGATACTATCAACGGTCATACAAAGTTTTCATCAACCAAACTAATTATTACATTCCAAATATATTGAATGAAGTTTTGAATCCATGATTTTTGGTAAATAGATCTAATACACCACCAGACTATTATTTAAAGTGTATTCCAATTCAATGTTATTATCATTCTCAAATAAAATTTATAATTTTATCAAAGGTTAGCATTAGATGTCTGGGATTTTATATAAGAATTACCAAGAATAACTACTTCCCTATACCAATAAAAACTACCTTAAGCCTAACATTAAAGAAAACGATCTTTCACATACAATATTGACTGTATTGGCATATCTATTTATTCATTTTTATCGTAAATTCTTCCCAAACTGCTATGGTCGGTAATAGCTTTCCTAAAACTCATTTGGGCACACTAAACCCAATCTCCAATTGAAGCTTAGGCAAAGATAGTATCGGATTGCATTTTAACATCCAAATGAAGAGAATTTTTTTTTAAGAAAAACGAGAATTATATTAAATCAAAGAGTCCTCCTACATGCTAATAGGAGGTGGGTCACCTTTCCAATATATATATATATATATATAAGTATTAAGTTTACCCTAATTGACATGGTTGTGGGTCGAATTATAACTATTCTCGTTGATGTGAACCCATTGGGTGACTTGCACGGAAGATGCCAAGTGTAGGATATCTCAGTATATTTGGTAGAGTTGCCATGGGACGCAGGAAGCATATTGACCAAAGATTGGGAGTCTGTATAGACTTTGAGATGAGTTATCTAGTGTTGATGGGGAGCTTTGAGCCCATCAAGGATGGCATGGCATTCTGCAAGTAGAGAAGAGTCCCGCACGCTTTTGTTGAGGCTGTAGTGGTTGCAGCCTACCAAAATGGTGTTGCCTATCGGATCGTTGATGAGAAAGCCAAAACCTGCAAAAAAAAAAAAAGGAGGGTCAAAAGATCTGTCACATCGGAGGACGGAGGAATGGTGGTGTCCTCAAACAAAGGGGGTGTTCGAATAGGGGGATTGGGTAGGAAGGTAGGGGGAAGAAGATCCCTCAGGAAGGATCTTGGACTTCTAACCATAATTGGTGAAGGATATCGCATGACACCATATAGATCTAGTTTCAGACTAAGGGTTGCAGAAGTGATAATCATTTATGTGTTTCCATATGAGTCATATTCTATTCGCAATGAAAGTTTTAAGAAAGACAACAGCAAAATTGTCCAAGTTCTCTCTTTCATCGCAATACACCTAGGTCAAATGGTGGGCCTCATAAAATCCTCATCCCTTACAAATCTATACACACTCTTGAGTGTGAATGTTTCGAGAGAATGGATTGGGTGAGATCTAGGCCGAATAGCTTATTGATGATATCGATGATCTAATTATTATAGTCTATCGGTTCATTGATAGATCTGATGGAAAAAAGAGAGTCAATATTAATGTAGGTCGGCTATAAAACTATAAGAATATTAATTATCCAAGAATTATTCCAAACAAAGGTAGATAGGTCATTGCATGAGCTTTTCCAAGATGAAGATGAGTTCCACTTAGTTCTAGGGGTGAAGATTATCATATTTGGATAAAACAAGATTAACCCAAAGATCGTTGAAATTATCTGGCAAGGGCATAAGCTTCTTGACACAGATAATGGTCTTAACAAGCTTGATATTCCTAATACCAAGGCATCCTTCAGCCTTAGGGCTAGTGATGCGACTCCAATTAATAAGGGATTTTTATTCTTAAATCGGTCATTGTTCTAGAAGAAGTGACAGGAACATTTCCAAATGAAGGAAATGTTTTTAATCAATGATCCAAGTGTTTATCAAAGAATAAAAGGGCACGGTGTTGGCCACAAAATTGCATAGGACTGTTTTCTCAGCTTGGAACAACTTGCAACTGTTCCAACAATTTAATCTAGAAAGGACATTTTGGATTATTTGATCTTGATAGTGATTAGGAACTCTACAATGGTGAATGAAGGAACTCGGATAATTAAGGGGCCAATTGCATTCTTTAATGCGTAGGAGCTCGCAAACCCAATACTTAGTGATAGGGTTGTAGGCCTTAGGAAGTAAGATGATCGACTTGTTCTTATTGACATGAAGCCTGATGATGGAGGAATAAAGGTCGAGAGCTTTGATCAGGTTAAGGCATCACTTATCATTAAAGAATGAGGTGTGAGTTTTAAGGCCTTTGATACAGAATGCTGGTTAGATTTTTCTATACTAACACAAAAAGGAGGAAGGGAACGAGGTCACATTGTCTAACCCCTATAGAGCTTGGGAGGGGGAAATTATTGATGAGTTAGGAGGGGACGTAAAAATGAAGAGAAAATTTAATTCAATAAATATATTAAGATTTTTCACACTTGTATATGGATCTTTTATTGCAAAAGAATCTCAACAAAATTGTTAGAATTTTTTGTCAAACATAAGGCAACTCATAAAAATTGTTAGGAAAGGATGGGATATGGAGTCCTGAATATACGAAGGTGATCAACACTAGAATCTTATTTTTTTAATATAATTAAATAAGATATAATTTAACGTAAATATATTATATATAATTTAATAGTGTGAGTTAATCAAATTAGCGAAAAAATGCTAAGCAAATCATGAGAGAAGATTTATGTAAAAAAATCCTTCAATATGAAGAAAAAAATAGGAACAAACTAGAATAATATTTTTTATTTTAAAATAATAAAATTATAAAGTTCACGTTTTATGGACTAACTAGAGGATATATCATATAAAAATCAGATACTCATATGAGTTTCAAAATATGAGGGAGAAACATTAAGTAGAAGAAGAGATCTTAAAGATCTATACTGATAAATTCTGAAAGCATAATGTCTGAATTAGCATATCAGAAAAGCATAACAATCGAAAATAAATTGATTAATCAATCGTAAAATCTTTCTTCTCCTCAAATGAAAGTCTTTTTTCTTTACTGATGATTACCTTTTAGAATTTTCTCATCTACTCATATAAAATTAATGTTAGAAATTTGAATTAATCACTTAAGTCATGCATGAGATCGCCCAATAAAAAGTTCACAAAAGCCATATAAAAATGCAATGAGTTTTCGCAATAACATGCATACTCATACCCGTTTCCATTCGCTTGGCTTGACTTCAAAAGTGTTAACAATGAACTAATAAAAATGTTTTCCTTGTATGAAGTGATATTGCAAGGTCGTCTTGCAAAAGCGAGTCGGACCTCGCAAGTTTCGCCTTCCTTCCTTTTAACCTGTCTGTCATCTTGTGGATTGAACTCATGCTGAGGAAGAGTCACGTCGGAGGAAAAAAGCATTGGATCCGGATTCTGATACCTTGGATTTCACTGGTAAATTAATGTGGGAGGCATTGGATTCGGATTCCGATTCTTTGGATTTGGATTTCACTGGAAAATCAATGTGGGGAACACCTCCAACACCTGGTGGACATTTACACTTCACGTAGGGACGCAGACATCACGTAAACTTTGTTGGCTTTCATGCACATGCTCTCGTCTAACATTTTTTCTGTGAACATTTATAAGGTTAGCCAAAGAAGAAGAGGAGGAAGGGTCTCAATTAACTATTTGAAGAGTGGGTACAAAGGGTGCTGTACTTCACTACACATTGTCTAATCCCTCTCTCGTTTTTATGGTGTTGGACAAAGTGGAATGGATGGTGGGTTGGTGAGGCAGAGAATTGATGGGATTTAAATGCATGGCATTGGGTTGAAGAAGCTGGTAGATGAGATGGTGTGGAGGTGAGGGAACTTATTCATTGGTGATGGTGGGGTGAAGTTGTGAGCATCATGAATGATGGCAGATCAGAAGACAAAAAGGAGTGATTGGGCTGGTGGGCCCAGCTCTTCAATGCTCTCTCTCCCTCCTTTTTGCCTTCTTTTTTCTGCCAGACAATGAATGGTAAAAAGATATTGGCACGTACACCCTTTCGAGTTTGTCTTGGTAGATCACTATTGCTTCCCGTATTGCTTTTTCCCAAAGATAATGATAAAAGAATGTGGATATGCGTGGATCATTATGTCTTGTCATGAACTTGTAAAAATTATTTTTTTACAAAGTTAATATTATATATAACGTGAAATTATCAATAAATCGGACAAGTGATTCTTTTTTGGTTGTCACAATGGTTCAAGTTTATGACATATTCTTACTTTAGTTACTAACAGTCTTTGTACAAATAGCATAGTGGAAAAGAAATGGTTTGTTCTTACGTAAGATATAACATAAAACTATGGAAACAGGAATTAACTTGGCGATCATCAATTTCATATATGCTCAATTAGATTAAATCTCTTAAATGGTTGGTTGTATATAAATTTAGAGGCAAATATGTATTTATCTGAAGCTTTGGTGGTCGGGGTTGGTAGCATGCACAATATAATTACAGTTCCATTCTTCATGTCATATTCACAAGAAGCATTGCTCGTGTAGATTCCACAATCTTGGATTTATTTTATGTTCTTCGTTGATTTCAGAAAATACCTGTAGAATTCAAATCCCCTATTGTGCAGTATGGTGCTGTGCAGGAGTTAATCATCCACCATTTATTATCAAACGGTTGCATGTGTCTCAAGAGTGTCGAAAATTTTGTTCTTTTACACGACACTACCTATCAGTGAAGGATATGAGTTCAATATGCACTGTTTGTGTAGAGTGAACAATCAGAAATAAGTATAATAAGAATATTAGAATAACCTTTTTGAACCATAGTGAGATCAAACTACGTGCATCGTGAAGGGAGAAAGAGACGCCTCTTTCTCTTTGTAGTATAACGAGAGTTCCAGTTTCATTACTCAACACCACCCCCACTAGAATCGTAGTTATAGTTCTGATAAGTAGTAGCTATCTGCCCCATTGAGCCTCCTTTTAGCCCGCAGAAGATACTAAAGAAAAAAATGTAGCCTTCGTTCCTGTGTTTGCTTGCGTGTGAGAAATGGCATTACAACGAAGGGAAAGAGAGGGATTAGTAGGTATGGATGGCGGGAAAGATTTGGTTTCCTTTAATCTCCTGTTTATTGTCCTTGTCATTCTCTCTCTTGCTTTCTTTTCTCCCTCTCACACCCACCCCCCACCCACCTTGTTCACACTTCTCAATCCTTTCCTTTTAGATGGGATGGTTTGAGGGGAAAGAATGAGCGAGATGATTGAATCCTTCCTTCTCCACCGAATGGTCATCTCAGCTTGTCTGCTGTTATCCACACCACACAACAAGAACAATCCCATCCCTTTTTCAACCTCTTTAATTTGGTTAGTAAATGCCTCTCTCTCTCTCTCTCTCTCTCTCCGTATAAATGGCATTTATCTCCCTCGTTGGGTCAAAGTATCAAAAGCTTGGAGGCAGTGGTATGGGAAATATATGTTGTCATCTGGGCTTATCAAAGGGTTGCTTGCAGAGGTTATTGGCATTCTGTCCACCTCCATCCACCACTTCTATCTCTCATCAACAAGGAGAATCATATGGACGGAGGTGGGCATCCTGCCAAGTGAACTCTGTTAGCTTCTCTTTGTAAAACCCATCTGGCAGATCTTTCTTGCTATTTACGGCCTGGATTGCCCTCAGACAAGTAGAGAAAACAATCACTTCTTCGGTGGTTAAAGGAAGGGTTGGTATACACGAGTTTTTTCGGCATCACACACCTTACTTTTCTTCTTGACTGCTGCTAATATATGTCATAATTAGATGATGGGCATTTCTTTGCCTCTTCACTGCAGGAATGATTACGACGATGAGATGGTATGCGATCCTATAACTTTGCTTGGTTTTGCTTGCCTCCTCCTGTCCCTTATGAGTCATTTTAGTTGATGCTTTGCTGGTAATCTTCTTCCAGCTTTGCAGGTTTTCACCAATCTCACATCTGATGTAAGGTGAGAATGAGAAGGCATTGCAATAGAGAGAAAATGCAGGAAAATCTGGCAAAATATATATTGCCTCTATCCGTTTTCTATCTCTAACATTTTCTCGGGCTTCTTTTTTACTGGAACAATGATCTTTCTTGCACCATCTTTCGCCATCACGTGATTGAGACTGGGTTATCTCAGGCAACCCTGAACAGCCTTTCATAAATCTATATATGAGCCAGTCAGTTTGGCTTAGACTGCTCTTGAAATTTCAGAAATGAGTAGCAGGGATTCAATGTTTTGTTTTCTTTTTAGATATTTGTTTCTATCTGCAAGCACAAGTCTAATAAAAAATGTGAAGTATCATGTACATAACAATTCTTTTTCTTGGTTTCAATGAAGGCTTTCAGGAAGATGCAACATCATTAACGCGGTTAGGGTTTCTGTAATTTTTGGCAACGCAAAAAAAGAAAAGATTGCTTGACAATGATGAAATCAACAGTAAAAGATTGTTCTTGAGACACCAAATGCTACATGACCGAAGGCAGTCTTCTTTGTAATATCCAACACCATCATTTGTTTCAGCCGTTTGGATCAGTCAAGAGCTGTATGCATACGCATATACTTCTGTTTTGGTCATTAGGCTGCATACTCGAGATCATATATACCATCCAGCTTACGTTCTTTGTTTGATTCAGAAGATGCAATTTGGCGTAGAAATAACCTGCCTCATTACTTCCCTCGAGGAAAAAGAAGAACAAGAAAGAAGAGTACATCCATCTAGTGTGAATACAGTAAGCTCTTTCATTTCTCAAGAACAAATGGATTCAATTAAACCATGTTCGAGCAATGCTGCATCTGCCAGGTTCATTTTTATCTTCAAACTTAACTGTATTTATCATGCAATAAATACATTCCAGACCTTTTATCATAATTTTTGTGTATTTATGCTGTTGTTTTCCTTGTTAACTTCATTTCTGTGGATTCTTGTTCAGCTTATTGTTTCAAAAACAATATGATTAGAAGTGTGATGCTATCTTTAGATTCTCATGTGAGAAGGTAAAGTTATTCTGAGCATTAACGAGTCAAGAGAGAGAAATAGAGTTGAACAGCTGATGAATGCATTGTGATCATCATCATGCCTTTGAACTTATAGTTTCTCTTGAAGTTGTCACCTAATAATGAGCTGTTTGAAATCTTCTTGACACATGGAACGGTCTACGTTCCAAAGGTTGGGAAACTCCAAGGGGCATTCATTGTTTCAGTCTGCTGCAGCTGCTAAAAGTGAGTCTTCAATATGCCCATAGCTGAGATCACTCTGCATGAGAC
The DNA here is from genome assembly GCA_001649415.1 of Musa itinerans. Taxonomy (NCBI): domain Eukaryota; kingdom Viridiplantae; phylum Streptophyta; class Magnoliopsida; order Zingiberales; family Musaceae; genus Musa; species Musa itinerans. The sequence continues at coordinate 62,885 of LVTN01000588.1, read as the reverse complement.
CTGGATCAACCTTAACTTTGTAACCTGATAAATCACATAAATATATTACATCAAATCTTTATTAACAGGATGTTCTCTCAAGCAAGCAAATCCTTCTTCACCTCCCCCCATTAAGCAGATTGCCTGTTGGAACATTCTTCCGTTTCTCTTTTATCATTGTTTACTTTGTAGCTTGAAACATTTGAACCTCCTTTCAGATTTTTTGTCATCTATTGTGTTTCTCACGTGAACTTCTTGTCTTGTAAATTCAGTCATTAGATTGTTTTCGAATATTATTCACTGTTTAAAAAGTATACAAGGTAATTTAAGCTCCACTGTACTAAAAACATTACCTCTACTATTCACATATATAGAACAAGCTAGAACATGCATGCAATACTCAGTCCTTTTTTATAAATAATTTTATTGTTGTCTTTAATCAACTATGCTGATAAATTCTAATATTTCTACAAAAAGAGACCTGAAAATTTTAGTATTTCAACATTCACTTATTCAAACTCTCTTAAAATAAACGTAAGAAGTTCAATCATGCAAAGGATGTTGATAAGTGAACAAAAATTTATAAGATAAATAACTCCAAATTCATATCTTAAGAATTCTTGTAAATGGGAAATCCGGTATACAACAATATGTTCTTGTTGACATTTTACATGAAAAATCTAAGGTAATGAACTTATCAGTTGAATTTGATTTTTTTTCCAAAAAAACTAGAGATGAAATATTTAACACTTTCCCTATAGCTCCAGTCAACATGTAAAAAAAGAAAGTAATACTGATGATATGAAAATAAGACAATACTTATTAAATAAATTACAAGTAAATTATACTTGAGGTTCATTGCAAATTTGAAGACACTGCACCGTTCTCATGTAAATTATCAAGTGAAACAATGTAAATTATGATTATATTATTAAATTATATGATTTTATCTAATTAGATAAGATATATTATAATTTTGATTGGATTCAAATTATGATTATCAGTCAATAAAAAGGAAGTCCAGGATGTTAGGATCAAGAGCACTAAGAGGGGGGGGGGGTGAATTAGTGCAGCGGAAATCTTTCGACGATTAAAACTTCGTTCGTACGATAAAGATGATTTCGGTATAAAAGCCGATTCTAAGATTACTTTAACTTAAGATTAA
>LVTN01000588.1:30741-46177 GCA_001649415.1 Musa itinerans | reverse complement strand
ATATATAAATATATATAATGTTGTGAAAATAAATAATAAATAAAATAAGAATTTGTGTTAGGTTGGCACAACATAAATAGGATTTTTATATGAAAAACAAAATAGGAAAAAAAATAAAAAAATATATTGGGTTTATCCAATCAATAGTGGTATAGTAAATAAGCAAGATTAATCCCTTATTTTTGTTGGATTCCTATAACAATAAAAAAGTAAATTTCAGTGTGAATAGAGCAAGGAAAATTTTTTTTGAGGTAAAAAGTGGTAACTAAAGAATTATGCAAAGATTGATCTTATTATATCCCCTTTTTAAATTAATTTTGTTGTTTTTTTAATAAGCTCAAAGTTTTTTCTTTATATATATTATTTTATTTATTTTGAATATGTTCAAATTTTGGGGTGTTCAATTATATCAATTGAATGAGTTTGAAGAGAGAGAAAAAAAGGAAAAAACAAAAGAGTAACTAGGGTTCCGAAAAAGAGCTCTATGGGAAAAAACTAATATGAGGGTGCTGCATGGGGAAAAAATTATAATATTAGGGTTTCTTTTAACGGAAATCGCTATCCAACTTTATTCATATGTAAAAGTCTCAAAAGAAATTAATATCGGGCCAAAGGTTACGGATTTTGGGTCTTATTGTTGGAAATTTTGAGCCTCATGTAGCTCAGCCCGGATACAATGCGACGAACAAAACATGATCCTGTCAAGTGGCATCTATTTTGTTTCTGGATGTGCTGTGATGCGTGGCATCGCAGTCTGGCATACACGACATGACGGATGACGCTGTGCGCTGGCGATCATCCACCAAACTTTGTACATCCCAGTAGAAAACAACGGAAGGTTCCAGTCGTCACAAGGGACCCACACCGCTAACGGCGACGAACGGGTGGATCATGAGGAGGGGACGGATGAAGGGTGGAGATCCGGAATCGCGTCCTTGAAAGGAAAGACGAAACACAAAACCAAAAACAGAAAGTAATAACTAAAAATTTAAAAGCAAAAACAGAAAGCAAAATGCAGATCCGTCCTGGCTCTGGTTCTGTTCTAACCCTCGCCGGTTCCAGTAATAATAAGTACTTATAATAATAATAATAATAATAATAATAATAATAATAATAATAATAATAATATAATTCCAGGCAGCCAAGTGATCGATCGGTCTTGAGGGTGGCGGTGGAAGCGATCGATCGGTCGCAATGCCGAAGAAGATGGGCGTGAACACGAAGGCGGAGGCGGCACACGCCCGCCGGAGCGCCGTGGAGGCGGAGCGCAAGGACCGCGCGGCCAAGGACAAGGAGGAGCAGTACTGGCGGGAGGCGGAGGGCTCCAAGTCCCGCGCCGCCAAGAAGCGCGAGGATGAGGCCGAGAAACGCGCCGAGGCCGCCGCTCGCCGCGCCGAGAACCGCAAGCTCGCCGAGCAGGAGCAGCGGAAGCTCGAGGTCGCTGGGCGCAAGCCCGACCGCAAGGCCGCCCGCGTCTCCGTTCCCGTCCCCAAGGTCACCGAGGCCGAGCTCCAGCGACGCCGCGAGGAGGAGCGGCAGCGCATCCTCCAGACCGCCGAGGCCGCCAAGAAGCGCCAGAGCCGCACCGCCGACGAGGAGGACTACGATCGGATGGTGATGGTGGAGAACACCAACAGGGACGACTCGGTGATCGAGGCTCACTCCGTGGAGGATGCCATCGCCAGGATGGCCCTCCCGGAGCCCGCGCTGCCGCCTGATCGCCATCCTGAGAGGAGGCTCAAGGTTTCTTTCAAGGTATCGCTCTTTCTTTTCTGGTTTTGGCCATATACTAAATTTGGCGGAGAAAACAGGAAACCTCGTACGCATTCAAACCCTAATAGGCTTGTTCCAGAATCACTGGGCTCTATGCTGATGGATAACCTAGTAAATTTGTGAGCGCTGATTTATTGTTAGCTATAGTTTTTTCCTTTTTCCCACACGATCTCGGAGATCGCTTCCCTTAGTTGCTTTAAAAACTCATCGTCATTCATTAAAAAACAACAAGATTATTCTGCACTCTAGCAATCATGTATTTTATTTCGGAAATATCAATCTTAAGATTAGAATTGAGCAATTGTTTTCATAGTTTAGGCTCACGGCATTGACTTCAGAGGTCTTTTTTAACCAGCTCTTGAAAGTCCTGTTCAAGATTTTAAATCTACAAATCATTTTTTTAATAAATTCATTGGTCAACCAAATTGACTAAACATAAACCAAGCAAATTTTGGACAAACAAGATTTCAATATTGCCCTCGTACCATCCAGCTCCATCCTATTGTTTCATAAAACAACTTTTCTTGTGATATTATTTCTTTTTAGTAACGTGGAAGTATAAGGTGATTAAAGGCTGTCTTTTTGGTTAATAATATCAAACAAAATAGAATTGACTAAAATTTTAAGTCATTTAATGTTGGTCTTGAGTATACTCTCTTTTATAGTGGATGATGCCATGTGTCTCATTTTATGATCTTACTCTCTTTGTAATCCTATCATTTTACTCTCTAAATTACAAGTCAAGTGCATAAATCTCCTGCTAATGTAGGATTTGGGGACATGACTGAAACTTTAGTAGCCCCGGTCATAAAGGAACAACTTCACCTTAATGCTAAGGCTCACCCTTAGGTTTTGCAAGAATAAACAAGTAAATAAGGATAGAATTTAATGAAATTAAAATTTAAACCTGAGTTATAAAGGGAAATCTTAGAAAGAAATTAAATTAAGACTGAATATATAAGAAGTTATTTTAACAATATTAAGAGAACTACAACTTGTATGTAGGATGTTTGAACAAGGAGTCTGAAAAGAAAAGTTATAGGTATTTTGGATTTATTATTCTACATGATGGAGAGATTGATGAAAATATTATCGGATGGTTAAATAGAGAGCTATATTGAGTGTTTCATGTGATCACTAGGGTATCATTTAGTTTTAAAAAAATTATAAGGCAAGTGTTTACTTCATCTCTACCTCTATGCAACACACACTGTTGGGCGGTTAAAAAGCAACATATATGAAAAGTTTGCATCATTGAGACGAAAATATTTAGTTGAACGAGTGATGTTATTGAGAAAGATAGGAAAAAAAATTCATTTGTGAATAATTGAGCATAGCTTCGTAAGCGACATAATGATGGGGAATTGTTTATGATAGTAGGGGTATGTTCTAAGGATGCATATAGACGTGTCAGACGAGAAGTAAAGGAATACCTAAGAAGACTTGAACACTATATTTAATAAGGATGTTGCCTCGTACAAAATTCAATGGCTGAAAAGATCCATGCAGTGACTCCCAGATAGTTGGATTAAAGCTTGTTATTCTTGTGTATATTTTTGCAACATATCATAAAAGACTAGAAAACTTAGTATAGGATAGTAAGAAGAAAGATATGGGTAGAAAAATACAAGTTCTAACACTCCACTTTGATGTGCTTCACACATATGCCAAGTTGATGGATGGATTTGCACAAGTGAATAATAAGTTTACCATAGTAACTCTATGATCTGTCATCTTGGCATATGTGTAGTTGAATTATTTGTTTGTTAGCTTCAACCATGGTTTAAAATATTGTCTGTACCGGTTGTTACAGGGTTGTATTTAGGAGTCCAGCAGCCAATTGAAATGTAACCTGAGTGATTTTGTCCAGTTCGATCTAGTATGATTTACTCTCTATGGCAAACAAGTTGTATCAGACTTATCGGGTGTAAATAGACTGATGTTAGTGCACCAGATCGGATCTTGTGCTTATTCTGACAGCTGTTGTAATCATTGAAAAATTTTGAATTCCTTTTTCTTGAATTAAAATTTTATAATTAGAGTTTTACAATAGATAGATTAATATGATTCCTTGTTTGTGTGGCCTAACAAGGAAGCTAATTCATAGTTAAAATCTAATTCCCAAGTCCTGTTTCAAATTAGGGATAAAATAAATAATAAATAAATAAATAAATTATTTACATCACATATTTAAATTTTTTAGTTTTTGTTCTGAGTGATCCTTTTTCTTTTTAAGTCCCCATCACATGTTGTCCATGCAAATGTTAAGGATATATAAACCAAGACTCTTTTGTAATTTTTAAAGCATTGTCTCTTTGTTTTTTCTTTACCATTTTTTCTTTTTTTCTTATGTTCAAGATTTTTATTGTTTTGTATTTTGGTTTAAGCTTCTGCAGTTTCATTAGGGAGTAACATGTTGCTATGTATGTGTGATCTCTTGAGACACTGGTTGTGCCTTGCAGTAACTTTTTTCTTTTTGGACATCATACATTTTCCGTGCTCAGATATTTGTTCTTCTGATGGTTGATTTTCTCCAGTAAATATTAGTTGTGATATCTACATATTTGTTATTGACGAAAGTATAGCATCACTTTGTTGAATCATATCATAGTAATATTTTATGACACAGCTCTGAATACATTTTGCTGAAGAGTCATTGCATATGCATTATGCAGGGAATCTATCATTCTTTTTATGTTTTTTTGCCGAAATTGTTTCTTAATTTTGATTCTTAACATGTATATTTTCAGGCTTTTGAAGAATCAGAGCTTCTCAAATTAAAGGAAGAGAAACCAGGTCTGATGCTCAACCAGTACAAGGATATGATATGGAAGCTTTGGAAGAAATCCCCTGACAATCCCCTAAACCAGGTATATTTTCAGAACAATGTTTTCCATGTCCTAGTCTAACCAGGTCATGATTCCATTGGTGTGTGGATTACTTTGTGTAGCTATATTTGAGTACAGATAGTAGCATTGCGGCAAGATTTGCTATTTTGGAACATTCTACTAAAGATGATACTACATATATCCATAAAATTAGACTTGTAAAGTTCCTTATGTTAAACTGAACAGGAAAACCCTTCTGTTTGTAGTAACATAAAGGAATCCAGATATTTTAATGACAGTTATGCAACAACCTAATACATGTACCGACACAACTAAATTTATGGTCTTTTGGGAGCTTGTGATTTTACACAACAGTTTAGGTTATTGGGTTACAGTAGCTCAGCCCTGTCACATAGTGAACAATGTGGGGCCTCGACTGATGACATTGCACTCCATATTCATGCTTACAGCTTGTGAATGAACTGAACAGGAGGGTAGTATGCTGATAATTCTCTTCAGAAAAGAAATCTGAAGTCTTATGATGTGACAGACTGTAACTTACCATGCATGGAAGCATGATTACTGTACCACCCAAAATGGTATGGTATAGGCGGTACATACTGGTCCGGGCATGGATCGATACATGGACCAGTCCAGTTAAAATAATAAAAAAATTGAAAATTGGTGGCCTCCTGCCCAACTTAGCATTAAAAAAGGAAAAAAAAAGCAATTAGGGCTTGCGAACGTGAGCCCTCTTCTCGCGTATGATGCCGCAGCCCTTGCCACTGCAATGCTGCAGCGGCGCTGCCTCTTAGCCACTGCGATGTTGCGTCTTCGTTGGTGCCACTGCCATTGTCGCTTTTGCTTCGGCGCTGCCGCTGCTTCCCAAGTACACTGCCACTGCACTTCTCCTCCTCTTCTTCCTTATTCTTTCTTCTTCCTCCTCTATTCCTCCACTGCCCCTTCCTCTTTACCCTCTTTTTCTTCATCATCGAAACACCGGTATGCACCAGCGTATCATGTGTTGGTACACCAGTACAGACTGGTATGTCTCGATTTGACAGATTGCCATAATGGGTCCGGTACTCGAAAAAGCAATCCTTGCATGGAAGATGACTTCTATGGAAATTTGGAGAAGACCAACATTAAGCTTGATTTAGTTAGGAAAGGGGCCAATTCTGGACTACAAAAGTGTTATTCTCATGCAAGCAGGAGGGAAGAGGGGGGTAGTGCAGTACTGTAAGCAGTATTTTAGCTGTGGTGCTTTAGCATAGGGGTACTGTGTATGATTATATAATTGAGAATTAAGATAAGTAGAATTGAGTTAGGAGTATGGTTTAACTTATGGCACTACTAGACTTTAAACTGATTATGCAAATTCAAGAGAAAATATTGCCAAAACTAATGAAATAGAACAAATTGTAGTAAAATGTTGAACACATTTGGAATAAGCGAGCAAGTGTTCCACCAAAAACCAACCAACTAGAAGCTCCATAACGTATAAGCAAAAGGATCATATATGTCCCTAAGTAGGAATTCATTCTCTACTAATATAATCAAGGAGATTGATCCAGTGTGTTTTGGTGCAAAATCTTACTAGGATAACAAGGGAAATTGATACCACAATAATTTGAGTTATTGGAATTAGAAAAAGTTGACAACTGCGAGGAAATAAAAGAAAACTAAGCTGCATCAACTAGTAAGAAACTGTGATCTTCGGTTTTTGGATGAATGCACATGTTTCAGTATTTTCTTTTGTAGTTTATTGTCCAACTTGAGGTTGTTTATTGGATATTTTATTCTAATTTATATGGCAATAACCCAGTAGAACTCTTGCATCAGTTTAACTGATGCCGCTGAAACTATGAATACTTTCTTGTTTTCAATTTTCTTCTAATAAACACTATGCAGTTCGAGGGAAGATAAAACAATTAACTAGTGTTTTACTGGAGGTCGAGCTCGTAACTTAAGAAACATTAGTCTGTTTCTGAACTGAATCTCCATCATAGAACAAATTTTCTGGTACTTGAAATGACTTTTTGAAGTTGGCAATCTCAAACGCAAGCAATTTTGAAGTCCCAACTAACTGAAATTAGAACCTGAACAGTATATTAATCTTTCTGCTGCAACAAATCTCAATATTAGTTTTTTTTAATAATGCACTAATGCAAGGTTTTAGTAGGATCAATGGATGTGGCTATACTCTTTAATAAGAGAGGTTCTTTTTGTGACTCAAATCATGTCCTCTATTTGCAAATAAGTATCCTAACCATGGTGCCAAGGCTTGCCTTATACATCTCCTCTTTGTTCTTGCTTTATAAAGCTGTCAATAGAGGTATCAATAAGAGCTGGAAATTGCTTCATGGTTTTTCTCTTCCCTTAAATATAGGTAGCATAGTGGAACATAAATATTAGCAGATTTGTAGTTTCACTTTTAAATGGATTCTGTGGACATGGGTTGTTTGTCAGCCCAAAATGTAATTATGCATGATAAATTGAATGTACCACTTATTTTTCAAGTTTTCCTGAAGAATATGTACACTTATAAGCTATTCCTCGGTAGATGAGGCACTGCAACAATAACAATAACAATAAAGACATAAATCCCAACTAATAATAAGGTACTGATGAAATCAATTTGTGGATGCAGGTTGATGCTGAGTGACCAGATGCAGTTTTTCATTAAATAATCACAGGTCACCTCTTCCTGGTATCCAACTCTCTTGCTGTTTCTTGCAGTTTTGTCATTGGTTTTCCTTAATATTCTGGTAAAAAATGATGCATACTTACTGTGTCATGAAACAGATAGTGGAGGTGTGAGCTGTTGCCAGTTGCTGTCTCTTCATAATATATCTGGGTTGATGGATGAACTCATTAATTTGGATGATCCTGCTAATAATATGCAGCAGGAGTGATGTATATTAGGAGAGTGAAATAGATCCAGATGCGAAAAGACATACTACAGATATTACTTTTCAGACATCTCTCAATGCAATTCTAGCTATGTATCTATCCACTATGAACTACAGAAGAATAGTGCAGCCACTGGAAGGTTTTTATTCATAAGTTTAGAGCTACAAATTTCAGAGTATTGTGGTGTTGGATGATTGTCACAATTGCTAATTAAGGTTTGGAGAGATTGTGCTTGAACATAAGTGATAAAAGCAAAGCAGAGAAATCAATGTTGGAAGCTTCTTTGTACACAACTATTCCTTGCAAAGGTTGTGCCAGTGTGAAGAGTTTTTGGGACTTGAGGAGCGGAAGGTTGTGCCATTGCAAGTCTGAAGAAACATTACTTTTCTTGTACTGAGTCAAAATTCATGCAACTGAAAAAGAAGATACACGCATGCACGCGCGCACACACACACACACTTGGTCACTCTGTTAATTTACTAGTTGAGAACTTGAAAACTTGAGTTTCAAGTGTTGCATTTGGGAGTAATCCCTGTGGCTTATGGAAGTGGTCTCAAAAAGTCAGTAATCCCTGTGGCTTATGGAAGTGGTCTCAGAAAGTCACATAAGGCGCACTCTCTCTCTCTCTCTCACACACACACACACGCACACACACACACGCGTATTCCCTGTGGCTGGAGGTGTCCGTGCAACTGCTTGCAAGTGATGAATCATGAGTTGATGAACAACAAAGCAAATGAAGCAAAATTTCTGCTAGTGTTTCAGATGTTAGGAACAATTGGCTGTGTGCATGTGCCCGAGTTGCAGGGTTGAAATTTAGAGAGCATGATGGAAGCTCCACAAAATACAACATAAAGCGATGAAGATAGGGAGGAGAAGAAACATATGAGAAAAGAGGAGCAATTACACACATCTTCTGTAATGTGACAGCATAGTGCCCAAACAAACCTATTCTGGGCAACACTGCAGTTCTCACTTGCCTCACTAACTTAAAACATAACTCTTCACTAATTTCAGTTCTCATCTTCCACCAGCTGCCTAAAATTGATGGGACTCGCAAATTGTTGCGAGCCATAGTAGATGGCTGATCCTGCAAGCTTGGATGTCGCATGTGTTGGATGCAAGAGGTCCCAGAACAGGTAGTGGTGGCGCTCGGAGCAGTAGGTAGCATTAGGAGTGCATCCTGATTGGCCGTTGAACTTGCCGGCTCCACAGCATGCAGTCTTGATCTCCTTGTAACCTGCAGACACGGTGCTTGTTAAAAGCCCAAGCTTGTCATTTTGCTACAAAGAAAATTGTGGTTGTATGCGTACCGAGAGCTTCTGGGTTTCTTATTATGCCGGAAACCACCTCATAAGAACTTCCAACCGAGTACTTCATCCCTTCCAATGTTGAGCTAAGATTGAGCATCAACGAATGCACAGCTTTGTTGAACCCCAGAGACAATTCGTTCAAGATGTCCAGGCAACCACCTGTAGGATTCAGGCTTCTTGGATACGGGCAGCACCCAATGGGAGGGACATCAACTATACCAAATTTCCTTGCTCCAAGAGTATACAGTGCCTGCCATGTTAATTTCAGGATCTCTAAATCAAGTAGAAAGGTCCAGTGAAGATGTTGTGATCCATGAAAATGAAATGCAGGGAAAGAGAAAGACAACCTTTAAGTGGTTCTCATATTGTGAGACAAGAGTAGCAACAAACTGATCCATTTCAGTGGTGTTTGGAGAGTTATTTTTCGTAAAATAGGCAAATATGTCATTGCCTCCACTGCTGATAAGGAAGATGGATTTTGAGAGCAAATGATAAGTAGGCTCAGTAGCAATTTGTGTCATAATATTCGATCGTATCGTGGAGAAATATTGAATCTGCTTTGTCATGGTAATGGTGCTCCCCTGGCACATTCATCAGAAACAGATCACTGGCTTTTGTACAAGAGTAATTTCTGGACAAAGTAATCTAAGTGTCATAATACAAGTCGAAAACCAATGGTTATGCTTACAGTCGAGTCGAGAATTCCTGATCCTCCAGAAGCAAAATTTACACCTTTTAGTCCTTTAAAGATTTGGTGATTGGTCTTGTTAGTGAGGGAAAGAAAAGATGGAGGGCTCCTCCTAAAACCCATGTGGATGGCTGAACAGAAGATGCAATAAATTAGAGATCCAACAGATGCAAATGGAAAATATGGGCCAAAATAATATGCAAAACCATTAATGTATGTACTTGTCCTCCACGTAGGGCTGGATCACTTTGTATTGTACCAAATGGTTGATAGGTCAACAAGCTATTCACATAACTAATCACATTATAGCTATTCACATTATGACTGTCAAATATAATGTTGCAAAAAAAAAAAAAAACACACACACACACACACGCGCGCACGTAAATGTGTATGAATATCTCTAATTTCATAATGGGAAAAGAAAAATAAAAAATGTAATTTCAGTCCACTTGGCACATCAAAATCTTATATTACTTTAAGGATTTGAGAAAGAAGATTTTACTGATTCTTTATCATATGCTTTCATATCCTTTACTTACATATGATTAGAAGTTTGATAACCTGAAGATTACAACAAAACTAGAAAAAGGATTCTGATTTGAGGCCTTGGAGAGAAGCCTATGTGCTTATAACTTCATCCAAGGATCATAGATGTAATCCAGCACCTGCTTCCACTTTCTTTATTTTCATTTATTTGATGAATTGAAAATTCAGCTTTCCCCCATTGTTTATTGCTATCGAGTTCGTTCAAGGTGCTCTGATAATTCTGAGCTGCTATTTTTATTTTTCTTTCTGGCACAGTAATAGATCCCCTGCCCTAAAATAACAAGAAACTTGAAGGCCCCTTAAGAATGTCAAATCTCGAGAATATATTATGTAACATATAGTCATAAGAGTAACAACATTTCATAATAAATCAATCTTATTTTACAGAACCTAGAGAGTCTATCATGACACTAATATGAACATCTCTCTTTTGCTCACTCGTTGAGATGTACAACATAAATTCAATGAAATATGGACAAGTGGACATTGATCTTAAATTTTAGTTGATGCAATTGAACAAGAGCAACACGAAAGTTGATGCTAAGGTCATGCTTGAACTCATCTTTAATATTTTTACACCAACACCTTTCACATTGTCCACAATCTATAAGCTAAAGCTACTAAGAACCATTTTCCTTGCAGACTAAGTGTATGGAGCCGACAGCCTTCACTGCCATTAAAACTAGAATTATTGAAGGTATAATAAAGCAGCATACTCACTCCTGCAAACAATGATTCTATGCCAGTAATAAGCTGATGGGCATCAACATATGATTTTTGCTGGATCTACCATTAGTATCACCCTCTCATAAATTCTACAGGATATCCTTTCTCTGGTATATAATACACTATAAGAATGATGAAGCTGCTGCATTTTTCATGTCATAGTTGGTGAACATGCCAAAGGAAAGATGTCTTCTTGAGGATGAGTGTACTGAAATGGTCCTTGGCTGGTTTAAGAAAGTGAAGACAAGGTCACACTGCCGCGTCATGATAAGGACTGAAACTAGCTTTGGTTTGATCTAAAAGTAGTTGATTTTTTCTTTTGAAATTTAAAATTGAGATTTGCTAATTGAGCTAATTATTTGTTTCATATAGTTACATTTTAAATTGTCTTGCCATTTTTCTCCTCATAAAAAGAGGAGGATTTTCTAAAAAAGACACTCTGGTTATCATCTACTTGTGTTAAATTATGCCGGTCTTTGATTTTTGGATCAAAGCCTCCTTTTGTCTATTAGTGTATAATGTTTTTAATTTCATATGAAAAAAGCATTAGATATATGCCAACTCAAAAAACATTACATGAGGGTTAAAATTTCTAACCATTCTACATACTTCTCAACCACTGTATAGCAGAGTAAAAAGAGTACCAAGCCCAACAATGGAATATGCAACACCTTTTGATAAGAAAAGAGGGGTCTTTCTGGTAAAGTTCAGAATGCTTTATGGATAATCCACCTTGAGGATTAGCAAACATGTCAAATGCAAAGCAAAATCCTAATAACATGAAATAGATAAAATTTTCTGTAATGTTAAACCATTTCCTATCCGTATATTTTGAGGATCCTGTGAACATCTGGCGAGTGCTCCTTTGAACTCTTTAATCAGCAAGCACCACTCCTTTCACTTTAGACTTTAAACACCTTTTGACCACCTTTAATTTTCACTTAGATCATCTTAACTTCCATTCTAAACCATTCAATTCCTTCTTTCACCTAAGACACCATCCACTCATGGACCTGTTCTTTTGTTTAGGGGAGATCATCTCATTACTACTGGTGAGCAACTAAAGGTTTTTAAGAGCATCACTTACCTAAGAAGTCAATACCATTATATCCATTGCTGAACCTCCCTGTTGGCCTCGAGAAAGGGAAGTCGATGCCATTGTGGGGGAAGTTGGCCTTGGCGTTGCTCCCCTGCAAGTAGTTGTTGTTGCCCACGTCGGCCGTCGAGTCCCCGAAGACATAGATCGCCGGAACCTTGCCAGCTTCAGCCCCTCCAAGTGCAAGCACAGCAGCAGTAACCAACAGAGGGAGGTGGAGGAGGAGGTGGTGGCGATGATGAAGTGGGAGAGGAGGAACTCTCATGGTGGAAGCCATGGCTTCTTCCCAAGCTGAGCTGCTACTGATTAAAGTAGTGGCTCTTATATAGACTTTTTGGCTGGGCCATGAAGGACAGGTGGATCCACAACTTTGAGCAAAGCAAAGCTGAGAGAAAAGACGGTGGTGGCTGCAAAAGTAGTGTCGCTCAACAGTGGCAACCCTACCAGCACAGTGTTGCCCAGGTTGGGGTGCATGCGTTCGTAGTTGCTTAAGCCATGCCATGGCTGCTCTAAACACCATGTGAGGAGGTTCTGCTGCTTTGGTTGATTCAACCCACCCGAAGGAACAAAGTAACGCCAGAGCTTCTTGAAGAAAGATGGCAGTCACAGCTTTAACGAAAAGGAGATAGCTTATCAGCAAATATGCTGTCTAAAATTTCATTTATTATAGAATAATTTGAAGAAAAATTACATCTTTTTTTTTTTTATAGCTTTTAAGAGCAATTAAGGACTGGCAGTGCAATGAACAAGTAGAGAGCCCATCATGGCCAGCACATGGCTTTTGGAGATACCAGAATCATATTTACTTTGTTTGTGAAATGATCATTGGATGTAACGTCAAAGAGAACACATGGATTAATTATGGGTCCAATTCCAAAAAAATATATTAAAGCAAGAACAAAGCAATAAAACAATGAATTTTATTTGTTAGCTAAGATTAAATGACAGATACCGACTATTTCGTGAAGAAATACTGTCTAACAACTTAGATTCAACGATGTCAAAGAAAACAAAGAAAAGATGGAAGCATTGCTGTCTAAATAGTACCATCAGTAGTTGACAACAGTATAATAGTTTACTGCTTAGCATTACTATCCCCAGTGGTAGTTTACTATTTAGCATTAGTATCACCATCTTCCAACATAAATATACTGTACTAACAACCAAAATTATCATTCATCCTTTGTTTCCTGTTCCACTTCCGATGAGATGCTAAAACCCTGGATTTGGCTCAGTGAGTGGAACTTGATTCAAACAAGTCACTCCATTTTTTTTACATAGTAGCACAATCTTAAGTTGGAGGACTACATCCAATTGTTAGCCTTACCAATAATTAGCAAGCACATTTACTTATATTCCCGTATGTCTCTTGGCATTAACCCATGCCCTGCAGACAGCACCGACAGATCGAAAGGATCTTCATCCCACGATGCATCTGAACTTGAAATTGCCTGCATGTGTGGACAGCCTTTGATCCTCAACGAGGTTCTTCTAGCTTGTCCAGAAACTGTTTATGTAAGCTTCCAATTAAATAGCCTCCCTGAAGTAGGAGAGTTACACAAAAGACTGCAATGAATTTTGCAGAGTCACTTCACCGATATGGTGTAAATTTATTGAGCAAGAGGTACTCGAAAGGGGAGAGTCATAGTTCACATTGAAGTGTTGTCAGTGGACTTAGTTTTCTTGACATGACACACACAAGTTTGCAGGTTTCACTGCAATGTCAAAGATTCTGACATTGGTAACTGGAAGCTCATTCTCTGATTCCCAGAATCCTCGCTCTCCATGAATCACGATGCAAGACAAAGAGTGCAAGGATCTTCCAATATATATATATATATATATATATATATATAGTTTGGCTCAAGTGACTTTGTTTTTCTTTTTTTTTCCCTTTTGCTGACTCATATATATATATATATATATATATATATATATCACAATGAGTCAGCAAAAGGGAAAAAAAAAGAAAAACAAAGTCACTTGAGCCAAACCTTTCAAAATAATTGGAAACATGTTATTAACATCGCAATAGGAAAAAGGAAGACAATATAATTAGCTCCAACCCCCTCCTCCGCCTGTACTCTTGACCACGTATTTTACTGTGGCCAGCTAAAACTTACTTGACAATAGATCTCGGACTTAAATATTTATGGCAACTCATTATGACTGGGACATATTTATCGAGACTGAGGAAGTTAACAGTAAAGTAAAAAATAATATACAGGGATCAGTGTATCAGAAAAAGAAACATTTGAGTACTGAGATCATGTGCCATCCACTATACTTGGTTGACTGTCATCTCGGTACTCCGAAGACAGTTGTAGAACCCATAGATCAGATCCTGTTTCAAGAGCATTTAAGACCAGAAGAAGGGATTTTTTTTTATTCCAAAAAATATGAAAGTAAATAGAAATTCCAATTGATAAATGTAGTCAATTTTATCATATTCATTCTCGAATCTGTTTAACTACAGAGGCATAATGGAAACCTTAATTCAATTTAAGTAGATTATATAGTGTTGATATCTAAAAAATTTCCACTTGCTGCCATCAAAGAATCATAAGAGAGGTAAGAAGCTAATAAATTTCATTTTTTAATTCAACTAATTATTTAGATTTGCGAACTCATTCAAGATCTAACTTGGGGATCTTATATTTTATTTTATCTACTCAATTCGATTGTATTAATCTAATTTACGAATCAATATGGTGTTGAATCTCGGATTTTGATGATGAAACTAAATGATTGTGTTTAGACGTTTAACTGCATTTTGAGTGATACTCGATCAGGATTAGACAGTTGACGCAGGAGGAATTGACATTGCGCCGGAGGAGATCACGTCAGGATTTTGGACGGCAAAAGGCTTCGGACATCGAGCATCGGGCTAAGGAGAGCGGAATTGCGCCAAGGATATCAGGGTTGCAGAGGTCAATCGTCGATTGGGCAATAAGCCGCAAGAGAGGATGATGCACTAAAGAATTGAACGAAGCGCCAACCAATGACGTACCGGGCAACAGAATGTCAATTCACATTGTAATAATTGTCTAGATCGGAGTAGAGTTTTGGCTTATGCGTACAGGATTAACTACGATAACAATGAAGACATAAAGCGAAACAAAGTGCTGGAGTCAAGCGCGAAGGATTCGTTACGAGTTCAAGAGTTCGACGGAAGTCCGAAGGTTCATCGGGAATGCTGCCGAAACTAGCCAAGAATGAGTAGGGAGCTTGCCGAAGGGTTTTTCGGAAGCTCGCCGGAAGGTTCGTTGGAAGTTTACGGAGCTCACCGAGAAAGATCAGAGCTTGCCAAAGAAGCTCGTCGGAACTCGCCAAGATCAAATCGTGAAGTCTAGGAGCTTGCCGGGAGTCCGCAGAATGGTTTCCGAGAGTTTGTCGGAAGACCACCGGAAGTTCGTCGGAAGCTCGCTGGAAGAAGTCTTGACTTGTGGACTTTGTAATAGCTTAGGAAATGTCTTTAAATTCATAGTTAGCATGTTAATTAGGGATAGGATTAGGTGTTAATCCTATAACCCAAGTAGGGGCCAATTGG
>LVTN01000588.1:15695-30655 GCA_001649415.1 Musa itinerans | reverse complement strand
GTGGCATCGCCAGCATCGGGAACCCAAAGGAATTCAAATTTTGGAGCCCAAATTTGAATCCTCTTGGGGTCTATAAATACCCCTCAATTCTCAGCTGAGAACATAACCTTTTGAGAAGTTAGAAATTGAGATAAAGTCTTAGCAAAGTCTTTAGCAAGTCTTGTTTTCAATTGCTCGAGTGTTCACCTCTTTCTTTCTCCTTGAAAATTTGTAAGGGAGTGAACCACTTATAAAAGGTTGTAAGAGAGGTATTTGTCCTTCATCTTCAAAGTAATTTGCTAGTGGAAGTTGGGAGCCTCATCGAGGAAGGCTTCGCAAGTGGATGTAGGTCATTTGACTGAACCACTTTAAAATCAGTTTGCGTTTATGTTTATGCATTTATCTTTCTGCAAACCTTTACTTTGCTAAGTTCACTGCACTCATCTTATTACATATGCTTTCAACGCAATCGAAACGGTTTCAAACGAAACGTTGCTTTTATCATACGAAGTTTCCGAAAGTGTTTAAATCGTCGAAAGTTTATCGTTCTTTACCGCTGCACTAATTCACCCCCCTCTTAGTGCCGCTCCAGTCTTAACATGTGGGATTAAAAAAGGATCAATATATGCAAACAAGTAACATGGTGGGATACGAAATTGATTGTGTAATTCATCCTAATGCACAATCCAACGAGTTTAACATATCTCATTAGATATGTTATTAGAGGGCAGCATTTTGCTACTAGAGTTCTATAAAAGAACAAATTCCTAAATTATAAGGTATTGTAATGGTCAAATCTGATTTTGCAAGATTCAAAGCTTCTTGTAACCTGTCATTAATGTCAGTTAAAGTAAAATTAAGTTACACCTGCAATTAATCTAAAATGTTTTTTGTTTTCCTCAAAGAAAAATTAACCTGCAAGTAAAATTAAGTTACACCTGCAATTAAAATTAACCTGACATCCGTTTAAACTGATACTAAAATCTTGATTTTTCAATGCCAGCAATAAAACCTATAGGATTTGAGTATTTATTTCTCACTCTTTTGTGTGCTGACTAATATATAATCGGGAATATCAAAGTCAATTCAGCCAAAAAGAAATGGATCGTGACTAACATCATCAATAATTTATCACTAATATATATTTTTTTGTTAAAGAACAGTGGAGATAATTTGATCAATTTGTCATTTTCGCAACTCAAAATCATTTTTCCTTCAAGTCTGATAAATTTTATTGCCAAACTAATAGTGCAAGATCTATCTTCATCTGACATGCTAGGTTGTGGTTTATTTTGACAACATAATTTTGGCTATTATCCTTAATCTTGTTTTAACTCATTACTTCTTATTTCTGCAGCATTTTACCTTAGTCTGATTGATTCAAGCATTTACCTCACTATCTTCTTCTTGTGGGAAACGGCAGAATCATTCAAATGCATCCTGTGGTAATCGGCGGCCCTTCAACATGAAGGATCTCTTGAAAATTATCTGGCTAAGACCACATGTTAGGGTGGTAAAGCTTTAACTGTGATGGCTCTCTGAACCAAAATGGTGATGAGGTATTGGCTTTATTTTGCGTATCAATATCGGTGAAGTCTGCTGTGCTGTAACGTATCGATGCAGGTGAACTCTTCTACTTTACTGGTTCAGGTATTGGAAGAGGAGCATTCCTTTTCTTGAAACTGCTACTATTCGAGAAGGCCTATCTAAAGTTTTGCCGCAAGGAGTTGGTCGTATACAAGTTAAATCTGACTCTAAAATCCTAGTAGACAACCTTTTAGGCAAATTAAGGTTCTTCACGATGCAAGAGAAAGAGTGCAAGGATTTCCAATAAAATTATTAAGATAGTGATAGCATTTTCATCGGGCATTTTACTTAATAAATCCCTCGAACCTCCTAATTACTGGTGGGTTTTTATCTAATGGTACCTCCTAATCCTAATTAGTTTTTATCTAGGGGCTTTTTTTTTTTAATTTTTTTTAATAAAGTCCTCCAACCAGATTATTTAAACCCATTGATGACGAGTTAGGTTAAGTTCGGTTAGGGCATCTCAAGTTGAGTTAGGTTGCTTTAGATCAGGTCGGGCCACAATGAGACGGGTTGGTAAAATTAAATGGGCAAAGGGTAGATGTCGTGGTTTATAATGTATCAAGTGTAATCCTAGTGTATTAGGCAATAGCAAGGTCCTCTCTATGGTGATTTGTACTCGGTGGCAATGAGTTCTCCTTGACAATGAGAAGTACTCGATGGGTTCCCTTCCTTGGTAGTGACGACTGTGTTTATGGTTACATCTTATTGTCAATGATGAGTTCTCCTTGGTGGCATTGGTCTCCGATTTCCTTGGTCAATGGTGACATCTTCTAGGGCTTCTATTTGTCGATGGCGGTGACCTCTCCTTAGTGATTTATAGGTGAGCATGTTTAGAGGCTAAATAGAGATTACCCATATAGTTAACTACCTTTAGCATCCCGATCCCTACACTTTTAAAAGTTATATTAGGATCTCTATACTTATGAAAGTAAAACATTTAATCTTATTTCTTTTTACACTATCAACTCTGCTGACAAAAATACTGCATGTGCTATCATATGCAAAAATTGATACTAAAATAGGGTTAAAAAGATAATTTCATAGTGCTATTCTCACTGATATTAATTTTTCTTTTGTAACTTCTATAAAAGCAACAATCGAGAAATCAATAGTTTTACGATAATCAATGAATGATGAGGGAACAGGATCATAAGAGAGAGAGATCATTTCTATTGAGTGATTCACTTTTTGACAAAACCTTCAAAGACACATAGAGAAAAGGTAGAGCAATTGAATAGCACTATTTCGTTCCCAACAAAACCCCTCTCTCTCTCTCCTAATTTTTTTCTTTTGGATAATGAGAATAACACTGCAAAATTATCTTTTTAACTTTATTTTAGTGCTATTTTTTTGCACATGAAAACACGTATGATATTTTCATTAGTACAGTCGACGGCGTGAGGAGAAATGAGATTAAATGTTTTACTTTCATAAATATAAGGATCCCAATGTAACTTTTGAAAATGTAAAAAACGAAATACTAAAAATAGTTAATTACAGAGGATAATATATAATTAGACTTATGTTTAGCTAGGATTTTTATTTTTCAAGCAGTATTATCATGTTTAAGAATAACATTATCTCATCCCTAAAATTTGCTCAGACTTTGTGATTCATCAAAGGAGTAAAAGTTGAAGCAATTAAATCTTTGGCTTGTTCACAATTAGAATAGGATCTTGACTACATTATCCAAGTGGGAAAACATGTAGTGTTTCACCGATGAAAAGTTTTCTCTCCTACCATGCTCTAAAAGTGTTTCAATTCTTGCAATAAACCATGTAGTTTATTGCAGGAAAAAAAAACTGATCAATTGATCTTTCCTATATGTGGATCATTTGATCATATATATATGTGGGCATTTTACCAGATCAAACAGTGGAGATATACTGAATAGTTTACCTAAAGTCATCTTCTTGGTTAGCTAATAATAGTTTTCTACTGCTTTGTTCCTTATTAAATTAGTAATACTTATTTAATTTGTAGTGAATATCATTATATTATATTACAAAACTTCATGATTTTGATTCCCTATATTGGAAATGTTTTATTACTATTGTCGTATTAATAATATTTACTTTTGTATATAAACAGAATGAGTTTACATATATCCCTTCGACTGTGAGGTGCTAAAAAAAATGTAAATGAAGAAATTACGATGGATAATATAATTGATTACTCAATAACTTACAATAAGCATTATTCTGTTATATGCAATAAATTAATTAAATTTTTTTTTAGATGTGAAGTCGTCCTTCATCACCATTATAACATATATCCCAGAGTATATAGTTAACGATTGCAGATACATCGATTATTTCAGTAGATGTTTTTCTAAACCAAGTGCTATGAGTAGAGGTCACATGTTTTCTATTTTCCCTAGGTAGCGTTATGTAAATATATTTAGGAGGACTCCATTTGATCATATAGGATACATTCCTAACATTCTGACTTGCTGATCTATCCTTTTTAGTAATATAAAACATTGGATGGAGGGCTGCACTTTTATGTTCACTGGCTTCCTGGTTAAATTTAGTCCCACCTATGTTGCTCTTAGCATTTATGTATGAGAAATATTTTATAGATCAAGAATCAAATATATAAAATATAAAAAATCTCATGTGTAGGCTTATTTTTAGTAATGATAGTGCCGACATCGTTGATTGTATATTTTTGTTTATTAGGTTTCTTCTAATGAATTATAATTTACCCCCTCTCTTACATGGGCAACTTTCGTTGATTGTATATTTTTATTTATATTATGTGTTTTTTAATGAACTATAATTTACCCCTCTCTTTTGTTGATGGTTGATCTTGAAGCAATAGCTTTAACATATATGTATTAGAAATACTTTATAGTTCAACTTTCAAATATGTATTAGAAATATATAAAATATATAAAATATATAAAATCTCTTGTGTAGGCTTATTTCTAGTGATATAGTATTAACATTGTCAACTTTTGTCCATTGTATATTTTTATTTGTATCTTGTTTTATCAAATGAACTAATTTACCTCCCACTTTACTATATTTTGTTGATGATTTGCATTTGTTGACAAATTACAACTGAGAGATGGCTGTGCATTATTTCCTCTTTGAGAAGATTTTAACTCTTGGGGATCAAATAAAAAAATTGAAGCTAGGTGATAGCACAAAGATCATTGAATATCTTAGAGGTTGTGTAGCATTGATGGTCAACAAATTTTCATTTCAACGTATATATGATTTGATTTATAGAAAAATTTTGAATCCTATGTTTGCTAATATTTTTACATGTTTGACTATACGAGCATATCCATCTGTTTTTACCAACCCATTATCTGACTCACTCATGACTTTGGAGATTGAGTTGGGTAAGTGTTAGCAATTGGAATGTTGTTGTCTTAAGATTAAAGTTGATAACTATGGATAAGGTAACCATTTATTTGTAATTAGAAGTTCATTTGGATATATGGATATGTCTTTTATAATGTTTTAAATGCTTGTTATGCAAGTATGCCAAATGCTCATTCCTTTTCGTAGTGAAAGACATCTAATGCCGGTTGATCATATTAACACAAAGGTACAGTGTCTTAGAATTTTACTTTTTAGTGTATTTGAAATGTCATACTTCATTGTCATACATATTATGTTATTTGCAAGATACTTATATAGGTACAGAATAAGAATGGACCAAGTGTCAATAGAAATTATAGAAGATTCTTAAAGATAATATACTTGACCATCTTGTCACCTCAAATATTGATGAAGTCCATATCTTGGAAGATCATCCAAGGAAGGATGGATCAGAGGCTGTACTGTCAAATGTATTAGATAAAAATTTATTGAGCTTTAAAACATAGCCATGTGTTTTTAGGAAGAGATAATTAGCTAAAGGTATATATGATATTAAAGGTAAGCAGTGAAAATATCATATTCCCGGGTCATCTAAAAAATCTATATGAGATAAATCTGAAATATGGATAAATCTAAAAGGTAAGCAGCAATATGGATGATCGTTTAGCACTAAAAAATCTAAAAGAGATAAATCTGAAAGAGATATTTAGTTTGATTATGTTTGCTAATATTATTTTATTTTATAGATTTACGAGAAGATAGACAATGATGAAGAAAAGATCGCCAAAGTAGCTTCAAATCTGAACAATTTATAGGAAGTCTTCATATTAGTTTGGTTGTCAAATTAAGTTTGTTGTAAGTGATGTAATTATCATTTATTATTTATAGTTTAAGTTATATATTTTGGAGAGACACTAAATTTATGTGTGAATACACTACTTTTTGGACATTATTGAAGGTGGGTGAATTTACTAATGGAGAGGTGATAGATGCCTTCGAGTATATACTTTTCCATCAAGTACTAGAATCGGGACAAAAATTTTGGCTATCATTGTTTATGTGGAGTAGTTTTGAGGTTTGTTATATATATTTATATTTTGTTCGTTACTAATGATTAATTTGTGATGGATCAAGAATTAATATTTGTTTTGGTCTTGAAATGTGGTAAGCTTATCATTTATTTGGGATAAAGAATTTAAATATAAGTTACAAAATCACTATTGATGACTCGAAAAAATATATTTGTCCCACTGTTTAGTAAAGACCATTGGCATATGATGGTCATGTATCTTCAGGAGAAGTCTTATTTCTATTATAACTCTCTTACAAAAAAAAGTCACATTCTGATTTTTTAGAATAGTAATAAGTGTTCTATTTTCATTAGTTATTGAATAATAATTTTTTCAAACATTAATTATTATTTTTTGCAAACTGGTGTAAAATTTTAAGAAAATATTCCCCATTGATTTAGATCATCTCCACCTTGGTATTTTTGAGAAGATTCTTAATAAAGGGTGAAAGGCTAAAGTGGTGAAATGCTCTCAGAAAGACGGATCATAAGTATTTTATTAACTCATTTCAGTGACTTATAGTGATATTATGCTAAGTAATTAATATGTTTTGTAGAAATGATTGCACTATATTCTCGTGAAATATATAGATCATTTGTTGATAGACAAAGAAATGAAATTCATACAAAACAACTTGTCACTATTTTAGATGGAAATAACAAATGCTATATTGAGTAATGTTCATTATGTGGCAATTCAAGGAGAGATTTGATTGTGATGCTCATTGGATTTGGGATGCATTTAAACTTTTATTGACATCGAGACATTGTGTTCGGCGCTATGTGATTAATGTTGTTATTATGTTGTTTTACTTCTATTGGTATGTGACTAATGTTGTTATTATGTTGTTTTACTTCTATTGGTATGTAATATGTGTTTGCTGTGATGTGATTGGGTATTTAAACTTTTGCTCGTATCATATTTTGTTCTTGTGAAAGTTCGAATATGTCTTTGATTTATTCCTATGATGGGTCGAGGCTTATGGTAGGTAAGGTATTTGATGTAATATTTTGATATATTTATGCCTTTTAATTATATTCATGTTTTAAAAAATATGAAAGGGAATAGTAATAGACTTAGTAACCTCATTTTGATTAGTTTTTATAGTCATTTTATATTTATAGATGCAGGATATGTGTAGAGAAGCAAAATTATCCAAAAATAGATCATCAAATTAGTCATTTTGGATATTTTTTTGGCTCCATAGAATAGTGTGAAATATTAACCATCTTAACATTTTAAAATCACCAAAGTAGCACAAGATTGAATGGATCTTTGGGATAGTATCTAGCATTGGTTCACTGTGTAATTTTGTAGCGATATCATATGGATACTTTTGGGGATTTTTGACCATGATAGATTGTCTTGAACCCTTTAGTGTAGAACCATTTAGAGTTTACAAAGTATATTTCTATATTTTGCATTGATTATGAAGTGTTTGTTGAAATATCTATTTGTGAGACTCCTAGTTTAATGTTTCTTCTATTCCGTCATTTTTTTTATAAGTTTTTAAGAGATATAAGATATCATAGGAAGATAAACCCTTTATGAATGGATATACAAGGATATCACACAACTTAAGTAAAACCAGTTAAGCCTATGATATATATATATTGTATATTTATATTTGTATAATTAGTTGTATATTATTGTTGTGATCCTAGTATCATTACATTTTTATTTTCGATATTAATTATCCTAAAATTCTCAGAAAATAGAAGAAGTCCTACTAATAATCTTACTAACATGCCTTAGGTAGTAATTTGGATAGTTGTCATGTAAATTGAGTAAGTTATACTCATTTCTTAGCTAAATTACACACGATCATGACTTGTTTCGTTTCCTATTTTACATATTAATCACTCTAAAATTCTCAAAAAAAAAAGAAGTAAATATCCTACTAATCATCTTATCAACATGTCATAGTACTTATAGAGTTTGGATAGGTTTCATCCAAATCGACCAAGTTACACTCATTTAAGTTACACTCATTTTAAACTAAGTTACACTTGGTCATTGTATGCTTTCGAAAAAAAATCTTATTTTTCATATTAATCATCCAAATTTTCTCATAAATAAAAAAAGTCTTACTACTCATGGTACCAACATATCATAGCAAACGTCATGACCAAAAGCATATCAAGCTGTGAAGGAGTATAACTTAGTTCAAAAACAAATATAACTTAGGTCAATTTACACAAAACTTATAACTTGGTCAATTTACACAAAACCTATCCAAATTCTGACTAAAGGACTAGAACATGTTGGTAAGGTAATTAGTAAGACTTTTTCTTTTTTTTGAAGATTTTAGAGTAATTAATATTAGAAATGGGAATGTATCGAAACAAGTTGTGATTAAGTGAAACTTAATTCAAAAACAGGTGTAACTCAACCAATTTATACAAAGGCTATCCAAACTCCACCAAGACAAGTTCTTAAGATGATTAGTAGGTTTTTTTTTCTGTTTTTTGGATTTTAGGATGATTAATATCAAAAATAAAGAATTTTTTGAAACACCACCTATGCTACGTGGTACCATTGGCCTTAGTTAGTACTTGTTTTGGGTAGAAATTGTGAAATAATGTAAGTTAAAACAGGTGTAATTAGGTAAGCTTTCACCAAATCAATCTAGCCTTCGTTAAAACCATTATGACACGATTCTAAGATGATTAGTAATACTTTATAATTTTTTTTGATGATTTTAGAGTGATTTATTATTAAAATTAGATATTTTTTAGGTTGAATATAAGAATGAGTATAACTTAGTTTAAAAATGAGTAAAACTCGGTGAATTTTCACTAAACTAATCCAAAATTCTCTAGAACTTCTAAGACATGATTCTTATAAGTAGCATCAATTTTTTAAAATTTTAGAATAATTAATTATTAAAATTAGGTATTTTTAAATTAAATTTATGAATGAGTATAACTTAGTTCAAAAACAAGTGTACCTCAGTGAACTTTCACTAAACCAATCTAAACATCTTCAAAACTACAAGAACATAATTTTAAGATAAAAAATAATATATTCTTTAAAAAAATTTAGAGTGATTAATTATTTAAATTATATATTTTTTAGATTGAATATGTGAACGAGTATAACTTAGTTCAAAAATGAGTATAACTTGGTGACCTTTCACCAAACCAATACAAACCTTTCCAAAATATTAGAAAATGATTCCTAAATGGTTAATATAACTTTTTATTTTTAATATTTTAATAATTAATTATAAAAATTAGATATTTTTTGAGTTGAATTTGTGAATGAGTGTAACTTAGTTAAAACAAAAGTGCAACTAAGTGAACTTTCACCAAATCAATCAAAACGTTTCTAGCACTACTAGAACATAATTTTATTATGATTAGTAGTATTTTTATAATTTTTAAAGGATTTTAGAGTAATTAATTATTAAAAATAATTATTTTTTAGTTGAATTTGTAAACGAATGCATCTTAGTTGAAAAACGAGTGTAACTCGGTGACCCTTCACCAAACCAATCCAAACTTTTTTAGAATAATAAAAAATTATTGTAAGATGATTAACAATATTTTTCTGATTTTTTTGAGTTTAATCTATAATTGAGTATAACTTTATTAAAAAACGAGTGTAACTCGGTGAACTTTCACCAAACCAATTGAAACATTCTTACAACTACTGAGGCATAATTATTAAGATGACTAGTAGCTCGTTTTAATTTTTTAAAAATAATTTTATAATAATTAATTATCAAAATTGGATATTTTTTGAGTTGAATGTATGAATGTGTATAACTTAGTTTAAAAATAAGTGTAACTCGATGAACTTTCACCAAACTAAAACAAATTTCTCTAAAACTACTAAAAAATGATTCTAATTATTTTTTTAATTTTAAAATATTTAGAGTAATTAATTATCGAAATTGGATGTTTTTGAATGAGTATAACTTAGTTCAAAGATGAGTGTAACTCGATATATTTTTACCAAATCAATCCAAATTTTTTTAAAATTATTAGAATATGATTCTAAGATGATTAGTAACAAATTTCTCTTTTTTTAAAATTTAAAATAATTAATAAAATTTGACATATTATGGTCTGAATGTAAGATCCTATCCAAATGGTATGTCAACTAAAACATGATCCCAACTTAACTAAAATTCACTTTCACAACTCAAATAAAACATAATTACAGCAAGGATTGTTATTATGCTGCATCTATATGTAGTTAAATGTATTGCATCTATACCGATAAATGTATTGCATCTATTTTTTTCTAGATAAATAATAGATATCAAGATAAATAATAATAGTTTTATGCAGTCACCATCATCAAAACAGTGAGATATTTTTCAGATAAATGCGCTGCATATATACCAATAATTAGATAAATGTATTTCATAAAACTATCAAGTATGTACCGAATGCCCAAAAAGTCCCCTATGATAACCCTGCAGCTAGGGACTCCTGGTCGCAAGAGCAACTAGGCAATCGGGTTTTTCTAGTTACCCAAGGCAGCACTATAGCCAAAGAGTCTTAACTGCAAGGGCAACCTTGGTGGCTAGAGTTTCCTAATCGCCCAAGGTAGCCCTATGGCCAAGTACTCCTGGTCGCCGGGTTAA
Source organism: Musa itinerans (assembly GCA_001649415.1). Lineage (NCBI taxonomy): Eukaryota > Viridiplantae > Streptophyta > Magnoliopsida > Zingiberales > Musaceae > Musa > Musa itinerans. The sequence goes on along the minus strand of LVTN01000588.1, from coordinate 20,084 downwards.
CCTTCGCGGCTAGGGTTTCCTAACTGCAAGGGACACCTTGCCAAAGAGTTTTTGACAAGAGTTTTAATAGTTTAAAAGTTAAACCATATAATTAATTAAATAATTTAATTAATTATTATCTAGTATTCTTATGTGATATGTACATGTGATGTATGATGTGGACGAATGATCATGGATAGTGTGATGATGTGTATGTATATATGATTATTATTATTAGGGCCTGTGAGCCTTCTTCTCTTTCTCATTTATATGATAACAATATTTTGGGAGATATGGAAGATTTGGATGAAGAAGTTCATCACAGATCTGAGAGTTGTGTTGGGTAGTGAGGAGTTGATTCTATTATATTGTGATAATAATGGGGCGATTACTCAAGCAAAGGAACCTATGTCTCATCAGAAGTCTAAGCATGTTTTGAGAAGGTTCTACTTAATTAAAGAGATCGTAGCCCATGGTGATGTAGTAATAGAAAGAGTTTCATCTGAAGATAATATTACAGATTGGCTAACAAAACCATTATCAAAGATTATTTTTTAGCGTCATAGGGGTTTATTAGAGATTAGGTATGTAGGTGATGAGCTTTAAGTCAAGTGAGAGATTGCTAGTTGTAAGTGCCCTATAAGCCAATTATGTGAGTGATGGCACGTGTGACACATTGTACAATCTTTTTTGTTATTATTTTTATGACATTTTCTCACTTTATATTGGATGATGAATATATTATGATGTCATTAGATCTATACAATGAGAATTAGATAATGATGAGATCATGATAATGAGACTAATTCGCTTTTAAAAATAAATCCTAAATATTTTCGATTATAGGTTACTCGAGAGGGACATCGAGATAACTGGACAAATTAGTATACTATATACCCATCCATATGATGAAGATAGTTGGTTTCATAGTTTCTTATGTGGGGACACTAGGAATATAGTTCAAGTGTTTATTGGAGAATAAGTAAACTGAATGATCCGCTTACGGAATACTGGTTGGTTAATAATACCTCATCATCATACAGTAATTTCGTAGTCCCAATTGTGTATCTGGTCCTTAGACTTGAGACACTAAGGATGTCTTATTTAAGTACTCTATTCTTTGATAATAATTTATAGGTCTGAAAAGTTTCAAATCTAACATAATTGGTTATCAGGAGTAATAGCTAAACTTATGAAGACAATTAGGTGTCAATAGAGGATCATCCCTTTTCAGTATTATGAGAGAAATATTCCATATGCTTTCACTCAAGGAAATCCCTAACTAGGGAGGAGTGTTTTGGGAGAATTTGATGAGAGTGAGACTCGGATAGACTCTATATGGGTTTGACAGTATCATGCCCCGGTATACGATCTCTAGGATATTAGATGAATAATGGACTATAGATACACGGTAACTGAGGGTAGACATGTCTAATGGATTATATCCCCTTGTATAATTTAGGGATTATGGCGTAGTAACCTAGTACATCCATAGTCGATGAGTTGAGTAAATTATTATGGAGATAATGTTATGACCGTTTTGACACTAAGAGGGGGCACTAAGAGGGAAGGTAAATTAGTGCTTATGTAAAAACGTCAGCGATTTAAAAACTTCGTTCGAGAAAATTGTATAGGAAATGCATTTGAACTTAAAGAAAGTGTAAAGTGGAGTGGGCAGCCAAATCAGTAAGAAATATATAGATAAACAACAAAGAAGAGAAGACACACAAATTTTATAGTGGTTTGGTCATTGTGACCTATGTCCACTCTCAATTCCTCCTCCGTTCGAGGCCACCGACTTCCACTATCAATTTTCTTTTAATGGACAAAGATCAACTTTCCTCTTATAACTCTTTCTTCTTTTTACAGGCTTAGGAGAGAACCTTTATAAGTTTCACATCTCTCTTAGAATGAACTCTAAACTCTAAGAGGTGGAGGGGAACACTCAATACTTTTCAAGCTTTTTCAACTCTTTTTCGTTGAGAATTCTTTTCCCTTTTTCTTGCTTACCCAAGTAGGAAAGAGTGGGGTATTTATAGACCCTAAATGACTTAAAAAATGGAGCTAAAAAAGGTCTTATCTCGGGTTTCCCGGGTCCTGGCAGTACCACCGCTTGTAGCACTACCACCGCCCAGTCTGGCGGTACCACCACTTGACATAGTTTGGGAGACTATATTTGGGCGATACCATCGCCCAGTCTAGTGGTACCACCGCCTAAAACATTGACACTAGGCGGTACCACTGCCTAGTCTAGCGGTACCACCGCTTGACAGCTTGGAAAAGTATGTTCTTAACTTTTCCAGCTCATAGGCGGTTCCACCTAACCTTGGGTCACTAAATGAGCCTTTCACTTGGCTCAATACAATCCCAACTTATGCCCAATGGGCCCCTAATTGAGTTAGTAGGGTTCCTCCCGAAATTAACTCACTTCGACCTAACCTAACTCGATCTATACACACGATTACAAGTATGAATCTTATGTTGTTCGGCATGTCATTGGTTCATCCGATGCTTTGTCCGATCCTTTGGTGTATCGTCCTCTCCTTTGGTATATTGCTGTTAGGACTCTAGCTAGGAGAGTCCTAATTGAGAAGGACATTCATGTAAAACCTACCTAAGCCGACTCCTATTAAAGAGGTGAAGAAGTTGGCTAGGGTTAGGAGGTTGTTTCTTAGAGAAGAAATAGGAGTTGTAAAGGAATAGGAGTCTTAAGTAGGAGTCCTATTAGGAGTTGGTTAGAAGTAAGAGTCTTGAGTAGGAGTCCTATTAGGAGTTGGTTAAAAGTAAGAGTCTTAAGTATGAGTCCTATTATGAGTTGGTTAGAAGTAAGAGTCTTGAGTAGGAGTCTTATTATGAGTTGGTTAGAAGTAAGAGTCTTGAGTATGAGTCCTATTAGGAGTTAGGGTTTAGAAGTGCTATAAATAGCCATGTATTCCTCCTCTTTTGATAAGCAATAGATGAATCTTTTCTGCAGCCTTTGAGCAGCAACTTGGAGGGAGGAACCCCTATAGAGTTCCAAGGAGGCCGATCCCCTAAAGAGATCAACCCCAAGTTTAGAATCTGCAAGGGTTCTAACAATTGCCCAATCGACATGTTGACTCATGCAACTTCCGATCTCCTTAGCGCAATGTTCGATCCTTCGGCCCGATGCCTAAACTCATGACACGAAGTCTTTCTGGTACGTCAACCATTCCTTCAGCTCAACGTTCAATCTTCTGACATATTCTATTTTGGCCCAATGTTTAATTCTTCAATTTTAATTGATTTTTCTTTCCTGATCGAAGTTAGTCTTACGTCACTCAAAACGCACATTGGATCATAACTTCATCAATTGATTTCATCATCAAAATCTGAGATCCAACAATCTCCCTATTTTTAATGATGACAATCAATTGATGATGGAGTTTAAACTAAACTCTCCCTATTAATATGCCGTATTGAAATAAGGTTGAATTTTAGAAAATGATAACTGTTGACTTTCACATCATTATATGCATCATAAAATCATGAGTATCGCATGCATCATTTCAAATCATAAATATTTTAAATGATCATGGTATTAAAATATCAAAGTATATTACATCCTACCATGCATGATCATAACTTCTCATTGTATGCACCATCATAATATCATGAGTATTTCATGCATAATTTCATATCATTATCATAACTTCTCCCCCTTTGTCATTAACAAAAAGGAGAAGTATAACTAGCAAGTTTTTAAAACATGTAAGCTAGTAAGATAGTAAGTTTTGAATATGCAAGCTAGTAAGTTTTTCACATATGAAAGTTAGTAAATTTTTTACTTTTTTTGAGATTTGCAAGATACCATATTTTCTTTTCTTTGCGATGTTCAAACTGGCAAGTTTACAAGCTAGCAATTTATTAAGATTTACATCACTTTAAAATATGCAAGTTAACAAGTTGACAAGTGTTACTTCTATTTGAAGTATGAAGGCTAACAAGTTTTGCTTCTCTTGAGATTAGTAAGCTAGCACTTCTCTTGAGATGTATAAGATAGCAAGTGTTTGCTTCTTCGAAATGTGCAACCTAGCAATTTTGCTTTCTTTTGCAATGTGCAAGCTAGCAATTTTTTCTTCCTTTTTCAAGTTAGCAAGTTTTTTTTCTTTGAAATATACAAGCTAGCAATTTTTCTTTTGTTTGTGACGTGCAAGCTAGCAAAACTTTTGCTAGTCATAGGTATCATACAAGTCAATCACATGAGTACTGACACATGTGACATGACACACTCTTTTTTGCTTATTATATTATTTGATATATTATAATTATATATATATATATACATATATATATACATATATATATATACATATATATATATATACATATATACATATATATATACATATATACATATATATATATATATATATATACATATACATATAT
>LVTN01000587.1:161062-181591 GCA_001649415.1 Musa itinerans | reverse complement strand
GATGCTCTTGCGGACTTCCGGCAAACTCCTGGACTTGCGACGATCCACTTGGCGAGTTCCGACGAGCTTCTTTGGCAAGCTCCTGGACTTCTCGGATTTGTTCCCGTAGAACCTCCGACGACCGTCCGGACTTCCGTCGAACTCTCGAACTCCCAACGTGATCATAGTCTTGACTCCGGCGCAACTCATGTTGCATGTCTTACTTTCATCGTAGTTAATCCTGCACACTTATCTCAACATATGGATTAGATAACAAATGACAATTGACTTCATCATCAAAATCCGAGATTCAATAAAACCATTACCTCGGAGGTCTACGGGAGAGGTTTTCGTGCCTTGGGACCCCAAAAAGGAGTGTAACACGAGGACTTCCCAAGGGGTCACCCATCCTAGTACTACTCTCGCCCAAGCACACTTAACATCGGAGTTCTAATGGGATCCCTGTGCATCGTCCCTCGACTACGTGCATTGCTTTAGTTCGGCGATGGGATGGGCGGAGCCCCTTGCGCGCGTGGCCGGCTTGACCCCGTCGCGCGGAAATCGTCGATACTTTCTCGAACAATCTCAGAATCGTTGTTGCAACCCCAATCCGGAAAGCTCTCTCGGAGCCCTAGGAGAATGACTGCGAAGCGATCACAATAAGTTCTGGGCCCCAAAACCATCACCTTAGAGGTTTTCGTGGCTTGAGGCCCCAAAAAGAAGTGCAACACGAGGACTTCCCAAGGGGTCACCCATCCTAGTACTACTCTCGCCCAAGCAAGCTTAACATCAGAGTTCTGATGGGATCCCTGTGCATCGTCACTCGACTACGTGCGTTGCTTTAGTCCGGCGACGGGATGAGCGGAGCCCCTTGCGCGCGTGGCCGGCTTGACCCCACAGCGCGGAAATCGTCGATACTTTCTTGAACAATATCGGAATTGCTGTTGCGACCCCAATCCTGAAAGCTCTCTCGGAGCCCCACGAGGCTGACTGTGAAGCGATCACGGTAAGTTCTGGGCCCCAAAACCATCGCCTCAGAGGTTTTCGTGGCTCGAGGCCCCAAAAAGAAGTGTAACATGAGGACTTCCCAAGGGGTCACCTATCCTGATACTACTCTTGCCCAAGCACGCTTAACATCAGAGTTTTGATGGGATCCCTATGCATCATCCCTCGACTACGTGCGTTGCTTTAGTCCGGCGACGGGATGAGCAGAGCCCCTTGCGCGCATGGCCGGCTTGACCCCGCTGCGCGGAAACTGTCGATACTTTCTCGAACAATCTCGGAATCCCTGTTGCGACCCCAATCCGGAAAGCTCTCTTAGAGCCCCACGAGGCTGACTGCGAAGCGATCACGGTAAGTTCTGGGTCCCAAAACCATCGCCTCAGAGATTTTCGTGGCTCGAGGCCCTAAAAAGAAGTGTAACACGAGGACTTCCTAAGGGGTCACCCATCCTAATACTACTCTAGCCCAAGCACGCTTAACATCGAAGTTCTAATGGGATCCAATGCTTTAGTGCTGGTATGATTTCAATCCGGAAAGCTCTCTCGGAGCCCCACGAGGCTGACTGCGAAGCAATCACGATAAGTTCTGGGCCCCAAAACCATTGCCTCAGAGGTTTTCGTGGCTCGAGGCCCCAAAAAGAAGTCTAACACGAGGACTTCCCAAGGGGTCACCCATCCTAGTACTACTCTAGCCCAAGCATGCTTAACATCGAAGTTCTAATGGGATCCAATGCTTTAGTGTTGGTATGATTTCAATCCGGAAAGCTCTCTCGGAGCCCCACGAGGCTAACTGCGAAGCAATCACGGTAAGTTCTGGGCCCCAAAACCATCGCCTCAGAGGTTTTTGTGGCTCGAGGCCCCAAAAAGAAGTGTAACACGAGGACTTCCCAAGGGGTCACCTATCCTAGTACTACTCTAGCCCAAGCACGCTTAACATCGAAGTTCTAATGAGATCCAATGCTTTAGTGCTGGTATGATTTCAATCCGGAAAGCTCTCTCGGAGCCCCACGAGGCTGACTGCGAAGCAATCATGGTAAGTTCTGGGCCCCAAAACCATCGCCTCAGAGGTTTTCGTGGCTCGAGGCCCCAAAAAGAAGTGTAACACAAGGACTTCCCAAGGGGTCACCCATCCTAGTACTACTCTAGCCCAAGCATGCTTACCATGGAAGTTCTAATGGGATCCAATGCTTTTGTGCTGGTATGATTACACCCATTCATTATATGTCGTCCCTCACCTTTGTGCGGAGCTTTAGTTCAGCAATGGGATGGGCGGAGCCCTTTGCGCGCGTTGTCGACTTGACCCCGCCGTGCGAAAATCGTTAGTACTTTCTCGATCGATCTCATAATCGTTGTTGTGACCCCAATCCGAAAAGCTGAGCCCCACTAGGCTCACTGCGAAGCGGTCCCCAAAACTATCGCCTCAGAGGTATACGAGAGAGGTTTTCATGGCTCGGGGACCCAAAAAAGGGTGCAACACGAGGACTTCCCAAGGGGTCACGCATCCTAGTACTACTCTCGCCCAAGCACGCTTAACTTCGGAGTTCTGATAGGATTCGATGTTTTAGTGCTGGTATGGTCACTCCCAATCGAAAAAACTCTCTCGGAGCCCCACGAGGCTGACTGCGAAGCGGTCACAGAAAGTTCTAGCCCCTAAAACCATCGCCTCAGAGGTTTACGGGAGAGGTTTTCTTGGCTTGGGGCCCCAAAAAGGTGTGCAATAAGAGGACATCCCAGGGGGTCACCCATCCTAGTACTACTCTCACCCAAGCATGCTTGACTTCGGAGTTTTGATGAGATCCAGTGCTTTAGTGCTGGTATGATTGCACCCGTTCCCTATGTGTCATCCCTCGCCTATGTGCGGAGGTTTGGTAAAACCATCGCCTCGGAGGTCTACGGTAGAGGTTTTCATGGCTCGGGGCCCCAAAAAGGAGTGCAACATGAGGACTTCCCAAGGGGTCACTCATCCTAGTACTACTCTCTCCCAAGCACGCTTAACTTCGGAGTTCTGATAGGATCCGGTACTTTAGTGCTGGTATGATCGTACCCAATCCCAAAAGCTCTTTCGGAGCCCCACGAGGATGACTGTGAAGCGGTCACGACATGTTCAAGGCCCCAAAACCATCGCGGGCCCCAAAAAGGAGTGCAACAAGAGGACTTCCCATAGAGGGTCACCAATCCTAGTACTACTCTCGCCCAACCACGCTTAACTTCAGAGTTTTGATGGAATCCATTGCTTTGGTGCTGGTATGATCGCACCTATTCCATGTGCATCGTCCCTCAACTATGTGCATTGCTTTAGTCCGGCGACGGGATGGGCGGAGCCCATTGCGCGTGTGGCCGGCTTGACCCCGCCGCGCGAAAACCATCGGTACTTTCTCGAACAGTTTCGGAATTGCTGTTGCGACCCCAATATGGAAAGCTCTCTCGGAGCCCCACAAGGCTGACTGTGAAGTGATCACGATAAGTTCTGGGCCCCAAAACCATCGCCTCGGAGGTCTACGGGAGACATTTTCGTGGCTCAGGGCCCCAAAAAGGAGTACAACACGAGGACTTCATAGGGGATCACCCATCCTAGTACTACTCTCGCCCAAGCATGCTTAACTTTAGAGTTCTGATAGGATCTGATTCTTTAGTGTTGGTATGATCGCTCCCAATCGAAAAAGATCTCTCGGAGCCCCACAAGGCTGATTGCAAAGCGATCACGAAAAGTTCCAAGCCCTAAAACCATCGCCTCGGAGGTTTACGGGAGAGATTTTCGTGGTTCGGGGCCCCAAAAAGGAGTGCAACAAGAGGACTTCCCAGGAGGTCACCCATCCTAGTACTACTCTCACCCAAACACGCTTGACTTCGGAGTTCTGATAGGATTCGATGCTTTAGTGCTAGTATAATCAAACCCATTCCCTATACGTCGTCCCTCGCCTATATGTGGAGGTTTAGTAAAACCATCACCTTGGAGGTCTACGGAAGAGGTTTTTGTGGCTCGGGGCCCCAAAAAGGAGTGCAACACGAGGACTTCTCGGGGGGTCACCCATCCTAGTATTATTCTTGCCCAAGCACGATTAACTTCGGAGTTCTAATGTGATCCGTTGCTTTGGTGTTGGTATGATTGGACCTATTACCTATGCATCATCCCTCGGTTATGTGCGTTGCTTTAGTCCGACGACGGGATCGGCGGAGCCCCTTGCGCACATGGCCGGCTCGACCCCGCCGCTCGAAAATCGTCGGTACTTTCTCGAACAATCTCGGAATCGCTATTGCGACCCCAATCCAAAAAAGCTCTCTCGGAGCCCCATGAGGCTGACTGCGAAGCGAACACGGTAAGTTCTGGGCCCCAAAACCATCACCTCGGAGGTCTACGGGAGAGGTTTTCGAGGCTCGGGGCCCCAAAAAGTAGTGCAACATGAGGACTTCACAGGGGGTCACCCATCCTAGTACTACTCTTGCCCAAGCACGCTTAACTTCATAGTTCTGATAGGATCCAATGCTTTAGTGCTAGTATGATCGCTCCCAATCGAAAAAGATCTCTCGGAGCCCCACAAGGCTGATTGCAAAGCGATCACGAAAAGTTCCAAGCCCTAAAACCATCGCCTCGGAGGTTTACGGGAGAGATTTTCGTGGTTCGGGGCCCCAAAAAGGAGTGCAACAAGAGGACTTCCCAGGAGGTCACCCATCCTAGTACTACTCTCACCCAAACACGCTTGACTTCGGAGTTCTGATAGGATTCGATGCTTTAGTGCTAGTATAATCAAACCCATTCCCTATACGTCGTCCCTCGCCTATATGTGGAGGTTTAGTAAAACCATCACCTTGGAGGTCTACGGAAGAGGTTTTTGTGGCTCGGGGCCCCAAAAAGGAGTGCAACACGAGGACTTCTCGGGGGGTCACCCATCCTAGTATTATTCTTGCCCAAGCACGATTAACTTCGGAGTTCTAATGTGATCCGTTGCTTTGGTGTTGGTATGATTGGACCTATTACCTATGCATCATCCCTCGGTTATGTGCGTTGCTTTAGTCCGACGACGGGATCGGCGGAGCCCCTTGCGCACATGGCCGGCTCGACCCCGCCGCTCGAAAATCGTCGGTACTTTCTCGAACAATCTCGGAATCGCTATTGCGACCCCAATCCAAAAAAGCTCTCTCGGAGCCCCATGAGGCTGACTGCGAAGCGAACACGGTAAGTTCTGGGCCCCAAAACCATCACCTCGGAGGTCTACGGGAGAGGTTTTCGAGGCTCGGGGCCCCAAAAAGTAGTGCAACATGAGGACTTCACAGGGGGTCACCCATCCTAGTACTACTCTTGCCCAAGCACGCTTAACTTCATAGTTCTGATAGGATCCAATGCTTTAGTGCTAGTATGATCGCTCCCAATCGAAAAAGATCTCTCGGAGCCCCACGAGGCTGACAGCGAAGCAGTCACGAAAAGTTCCGGGCCCTAAAACCATGGCCTCGGAGGTTTATAAGAGAGATTTTCATGGCTCGGGGCCCCAAAAAAGAGTGCAACAAGAGGACTTCCCAAGGGGTCACCCATCCTAGTACTACTCTCACCCAAACACGCTTGACTTCAGAGTTCTGATGGGATCCGATGCTTTAGTACTAGTATGATCGAACCAATTTCTTATTTGTCGTCCCTCGCCTATGTGCGGAGGTTTAGTAAAACCATCACCTCGGAGGTCTACGGAAGAGGTTTTTGTGGCTCGGGGCCCCAAAAAGGAGTGCAACACGAGGACTTCCCAGGGGGTCACCCATCCTAGTACTACTCTCGCCCAAGCACACTTAACTTCAGAGTTCTGATAGGATCCGATGCTTTAGTGCTGGTATGATCGCTCCCAATTGAAAAAGCTCTCGTGGAGCCCCACGAGGCTGACTGCGAAGCAGTCACGGTAAGTTCTGGGCCCCAAAACCATCACCTCGGAGGTTTACAGGAGAGGTTTTCATGGCTCGAGGCCCCAAAAAGGAGTGCAACACGGGGACTTCCCAGGGGGGTCACCCATCCTAATATTACTCTCACCCAAGCATGCTTGACTTCGGAGTTTTGATGGGATCCGATTCTTTAGTGCTGGTATAATCGCACTCATTCTTTGTGTGTCGTCCCTCGCCTATGTGTGGAGGTTTAGTAAAACCATTGCCTTGGAGGTCTACGGGAGAGATTTTCGTGGCTCTAGGCCCCAAAAAGGAGTGCAACACGAGGACTTCTCGGGGGGTCACCCATCCTAGTACTACTCTCGCCCAAGCACGATTAACTTCGGATGTGATCCGTTGCTTTGGTGTTGGTATGATCGCACCTATTCCCTGTGCATCATCCCATGGTTATGTACGTTGCTTTAGTCCGACGACGGGATCAGTGGAGCCCCTTGCGCGCATGGTCGGCTCGACCCCGCCGCTCAGAAATCGTCGGTACTTTCTCGAACAATCTCGGAATTGCTGTTGCGACCCCAATCCGAAAAGCTCTCTCGGAGCCCCACGAGGTTGACTGCGAAGTGAACACGGTAAGTTCTAGGCCCCAAAACCATCGCCTCGGAGGTCTACGAGAGAGGTTTTCGAGGCTCGAGGCCCCAAAAAGGAGTGCAACACGAGGACTTCCCAGGGGGTCACCCATCCTAGTACTACTCTCGCCCAAGCACACTTAACTTCAGAGTTCTGATAGGATCCGATGCTTTAGTGCTGGTATGATCGCTCCCAATTGAAAAAGCTCTCGTGGAGCCCCACGAGGCTGACTGCGAAGCGGTCATGAAAAGTTTCGAGCCCCAAAACCATCACCTCGGAGGTTTACAGGAGAGGTTTTCATGGCTCGAGGCCCCAAAAAGGAGTGCAACACGGGGACTTCCCAGGGGGGTCACCCATCCTAATATTACTCTCACCCAAGCATGCTTGACTTCGGAGTTTTGATGGGATCCGATTCTTTAGTGCTGGTATAATTGCACTCATTCTTTGTGTGTCGTCCCTCGCCTATGTGTGGAGGTTTAGTAAAACCATTGCCTTGGAGGTCTACGGGAGAGGTTTTTGTGGCTCGGGGCCTCAAAAAGGAGTGCAACACGAGGACTTCCCATGGGGTCACCCATCCTAATACTACTCTCGCCCAAGCACTCTTAACATCAGAGTTCTGATGGGATACAGTGCTTTAGCGTTGGTATGATCACACCTATTCCCCATACGTCGTCCCTCGCCTATGTGCGGAGTTTTAGTCCGGCGACGGGATGGGCAGAGCTCCTTGCACGCATGGCCGGCTTGACCCCGCCGCGCGGAAACCGTCGGTACTTTCTCGAACGATCTAGGAATCGCTGTTGCGACCTCAATCTAGAAAGCTCTCTCAGAGCCCCACGAGGCTGACTGCGAAGCAGTCACGGTAAGTTCTGGGCCCCAAAACCATCACCTCGGAGGTCTTTGGGAGAGGTTCGAGGATTTCCCAAGGGGTCACCCATTGGAATAATTTAAGGGCTTATTGGATATCTAATAAGGTATGGGCTCTAACATATATCTTATATTCAAACCTCTACTCGTCGCAACACCTACCATATATGTGTGACCCTCTAGGCCCAATATCAATATGGCCATGAGTCATACCTATTAGAACTCCTTCTAGCTCAGTAAATTATTATCTCCATAATAATTCACTCGACCCATCGATTATAGATGTACTAGGCCACTACACCATAATCCCCATATGATATAGGGGAATCCAATCCATTAGACCTGTATGTCCTCAATTGCCGTATATCTATAGTCTCTCATCCATGTAATATCCCATATATCATATATCGGGCATGGTGTTGTCAGGCCCATACAATTTCTACTTGAGTCTTACTTAAATCGAATTCTTCTAGAGAACTCTTTTTCTCTAAATTTGAATGACCATGGCCAGAGATTTGCCTGAGCAAGAACATATAGAATATTCCTCTCATGACACTGAGAGCAAATGATCCTCTGTCGACACTCGATAGCCCTCGTAAGGTTGGCTGCCACTCTCGATGATCGGTTGTGTTATATCTGGAACTTCCAGACCTATAAGTCTGGTATCAACGAGTGGGGTACTTATACAAGACATCTTTAGTATCTCAAGTCTAAGGACTAAATACACCATTGGAATGACGAAATTACTATCTGACAATAAAGCATCATCAATCATCCAACATTTCATGAGTAGATCAATCAATGAACTCATTCTCCAATGAGCATCTACACTATATCCCTAGTGTCCCCACATAAGCAGCTATGAGACTAGCCACCTCCATCATATGGATAGGTATATAATACACTAGTTTGTTCGGTTATCTTGATGTCCTTCTTGAGTAACATATGACAATGATTATTTATGGTATATGCTTAAAGGTGAATCAGTCTCAGTATCATGATCTTGTCATGATTCAATTCCCATTGTACAGATTCATGAATATCATAATACATACAAATATAGTCTTTCATCCATTTAATATCCTAGAGATCGTATACCGGGCATGGTGATGTCAAGCCTATATAGTTTCTCCTCGAGTCTCGCTCTAATCGGATTCTCCTAGAAAACTTTTTATCTCTTAATCCCTTTAGTGTCCCCACACGAGCAACTATGAGATCAATTGCCTCCATCATATGGACGGGTATATAGTATACCAATGTGTCTGATTATCTCGATGCCCCGAGTAACCTATGACTTGGATTATTTAGGGTTTGTATTTAAAGGTGAATCAGTCTCATTATCATGATCTTATCATGATCGGATTTTCATTGCACAGATCTATGAACATCACAAAATATATATTCATAGAAGAAGCAATATAAGGTGATAAAATATCAAATAATATAATAAGAAAAAAAAATGTATATCATGTCACACGTGCCATTACTCATGTGATTAGCTTGTAGGGTACTTATGATTAACACTTGCACCATGTCTACCACTATTCACCATCGCCCCCACCCTTCCCCGCTCACCTCACCCTCATGTGTGGAAGGAGGGGTGTGGTAAGTGATGGCACTTGCTACCCTCATACAAGTGATCATAGTCATCGGTTGTGGGCAAGAAAGAGGGGGGTGGGGGGGGGGGGGGTTGTGAGGGTGCACGACCCACCCTCATTGTTGTTAGGTCTAGCGAGGGTTGTTGCACCTCCATTGCTGGTTGTATTCGATAGAAGTGGAGGGCTTACCCTTATAGCAAGTAGAGGGGTTGTGAAGGTTGCACCTTTGTCATTAGGTCTCGTGGGGTTTGGCAAGAGCCGTTGCACCTTTATTGTTGGGTGGATCCAACAAAGTTAAAGGCCTCATCATCATTGTTGCGCCTTCATAGGAGGCTTTGCCCTCGATGACCCTAGCAAGTCTGATGGGTCAAAGGGAAGGGAAGGCAATGGAGGAGATGGTGCAGGGTGGTGACACAAGGTGGAGCAAGCATGAGCAAAATGATCATTTATAAAAAAAAAGTATGCTCTATGAGAATTTTACAAAGTTTTACAATTTTTTTTTTAAAGAAAAGGGCTTTTTCTCAAAATTTATCCTATATAATATATAATATATAACATGTAATATATAATATATAATATGTAATTTGTAATATATAACGTATAATATGCAATATGTAATATATAATATAATATATAATATATAATCTATAATATGTAATCGGTAATATATAATTATAATATGTAATGTATAATATGCCATATATAATATATGACCACCTATGAATAATAAATACCCCCTCATGAATTTTTTCCTCTAAATTTTTTGTTAGTTTTTCACTAATATTGAACTATTATGATGTTTTTATTTGACTCATTTGTATTATTTTTCAATAATATTTGTAATATTTTCATTGAGGTACTAAAAATCCTATTAAGTTATTAAAAAATATTATAAATGATATTACATTATATCTTTTGGTTGTTATTGTTGGTAGACCATTACAATATAATATTTTTAGACCTGTAATTGGTTTGGTTGATGGTAGGAGTTCATTTGACTCATTTATTATTTTTTCAAGTAGATTTTAAAATATTTTTATTATGATGAACAAAATATTGTAACAAGATAATTCTTAATTCTTATTTGGGTAATGTTGTTTCTAAATGATTATAAATATCTATGTGAATGATAGGATATATCAAATAGTTTTTAGTATGTTTTGATTTTATTTGACTCATTATGATTTTTTTTGTTATGATGATCAAAATATTATCATGGATGAAAAAATATAATAAATTTTTTGAGGGATAATTTAGGTATTTTCTTAATTATAAAAAATATTTGAAAAAAAATAAAATAGGACACTATTTAAAAAAATCCAAAATAAGGATTTTTTAGGAAAATCGTTATATATATATGTATGTATGTATTTATGTATGTATGTATGTATGTATGTATGTATATATATATATATATATATATATAATATATATATATATATATATATATATATATATATATATATATATATATATATATATATATATATAATTGAATCAAATCTGTGCTGATATTTGATTGAACCAAATCTGGCCAACCGCTTTTAAGTACTGTATTCTTCGGCGTGATCTCCCCCAACCGTGGATAATTAAGCGGATCTTCATTTTTCCCTTTTCTTCCCTCTGTCTTCGATTTCTTGTTCTCGAGACCACCAGACCATAACGGGCGACATGGCGAAGGAGGCGGAGGCGAGCGCGCGGAAGCGGAAGGCGAGCGACGATGTCGGCCCCGAAGGAGAGGAGCCCGCTATGCCAGAGCCGTCCCTCTTGGAGGTGGAAACCAAATCGGGGGAGGAGGCCTCCAATTCCAACCCTAATCCCCGCGATAGCTTCCTCTTCGAAGACGACTACGGCTGCGCCAGCTTGTGCGACGACAACGTTGACATCATGCAACATTACTCCGACATCTGCGCCGTGGATGCCGTCAAGATTCCCTATGTCGGCGACAAGGTGAGCCGAATCCCCCGACCGTTGGATCTTAGTTTCGTTTATACTCATCTACAGATCTCTCGACGGAGTTTGTACTCTTTCGGTTGTTTTCTTTATTCCATTATTATCAGGTCGTGTTCATTTGCGGATGTTTTGGATGAAACATTTACCAATTTTAGGATTGACGAAAATGCTTTTACGCTGGATCTTGAAATTGACAGCCAAAAAATTCAAAATCCCCAGACCCTTTTGGATCTTGGCTTCGTTCATACTCATCTACAGATCTCACGACGGAGTTTGTACTCTTTGGGTCGTTTTCTTTCTTCATTATTAGCAGGTCGTGTTCATTTCCGGATGTTTTGGATGAAAGATATACCAATTTTAGGATTGACGTAAAAGGATTTTGTGCTGGATCTTGAATAGGAAGTTGCTTACCTTTTTCGTGGAATTGACAGCCAAAAATTCAAAAGATTGTTTTGCCCTTTTTCAATTAAATGTGCAGCTTAAGGGAAATCTAGTGGTGATATCTCTTCATCTTTCTAATCTCTTTGCCATCATGGTCGATCAACTTCCCTTGTTGCTTGATTCCGACCTATGTTCTTTGGCACGTTTCATATTACATTAGTTTGAGGCTCTGATGAAGCGAAATTATAGAAATTCCAAAGTTGAAATCCAGAGAGGTAGGGTTCAGTGGGCTTCCTGGCCAAACTCTAGAATATATAACAAACTCAAGTTCCTCTTATGATGTTGTACTGTTCCTTTTCTATCTCTGATTTCTTTTCAAGATCATGTGAAAAAACTTCTACTTTCTTCATGGTTTGATTTCTTTTCTATGTGATATATTGTGCTGCATTAGTTTCCATTCAAAACTCCTTTAATAAGAGTTATTGCATTTTTATGTTGGAAAATCCTTATATTAGGTATTGTTGAGGAGTTACGAGCTCGACATGATTCTTCTTGTCACTTAACTCCTTTGTGTAGTCTCTTCCAAGGTAGCTGTTTGATTTTATTCTCAAAATTGGTTTTGTGGACTCTTCTTTTCATATGCGGAAAAATATGTTATTGGTTGTAGATGTTAGACTGAATAGAATAGCAAAGAATATGAAACTTTGGTAGATGATTCTTAGGACCTATGATTGATTTAGTTAAGCATGATAATACATAAACGTAGACAAAATATAATCATGATATTCACTTTATTTATGCCATTTCTATGTTTGATATGTTATTTAGAGCTCTTCCATATTTTATAATGAGAGGGTCTAAAATAAAATTCGATGACCTTGATAATTTTGAGTTGAAAAGGAAAAAATCTAGTGATGATGAAGTTTCACAAGTATACCACTGTAGTCAAATGTGCAAGGTGCTAATAGATCCCAAGGTGCCAAAATGTGAGACACTTCCAAATATCAAAATTAAAAAATATATATATATAATTAAGGAGATGAGTGAGGAGGGGATGGGGGGTTGTCGGGTTTCGAGGAGGCTCGATGACTATCGTTCAGAAGAGGAGCTATTTGAGAGAAGGTGAAGGCGAAGGAGCAGGAGGGAGGGGAGAGGGTAATAGCGGAGGAGGAGAAAGATGATCTGTTTTGGGGAAGGATTTTATGATTTTGGTCATTTCTGAGTGATTTTGTGCTTTGTGGGAGGATTGATAGGGTCGTTTGGAAGATGAGAGAACTTGAAGAGGAAAAAAAAATCTAGATCACTTCCTGAAGAAAAGGAATATCTAAACACGGATCTATGAAACTTCGTGAGCAACAAAGCTCGGACTTCTCGACCACAAGCTCTGACTTCTTGAGGCTGCAACTTGCTGTCGCTTCCCTCTTTGTTTTCTCTATGCTTTGTGTTTAGGAATTAGGCCTATCGACTACTGCACCCCCTTTTGTGGATGTGGAGGGGAAGACTTCTAATTAAGTTTGAACTCTCAATTGAAGTCCAATTATCCTTCCAATTCGAGTCTAACTTGGATTGAATTGGGTTGACACTTTGAGCTAGCCGAACTTGAGCTATGATTTTGGGTTTGAGTTGTTCAAATCTGAATTGAATCAGTGTATGACTTGAACTGAGGTTAAGCTGAATTGGAGTATGACTCGAACTGAGTTTGAGTTTGAGCTGAATTAGAGAATGACTTGAAGAATCTAGAATTGAATATGGGGAAACATTGCTTCATCGGCTTATTTTGTATACCACCTTGCTGAACTCGACTTTTGCCCTTTGCATCCTACTCGGAAGGTTGTTTTGATGCCTCATCATTTAGTAGTGTCCTTTTCGATGATGGTGTCTTTGTCTAGTCTTCTCTTGGGTGGTTACCAATCATCTATTGAAGGTAGCATCTCGCTTGGCTCATTGCCCAGCATCAAATGCTCAAATGCCTTCAAATTCTCGATGTTCACAACCATCTCCATGTATGGTGGTAACTCGAGTTGGCAGGTGTTGTCTCCAATCCGCTTTAATACTTTGAATGGTTCATATTGGATGGGCTTGAGTTTTTTCCTTCAAATTATCTAAACTTTGCAAATTAGTTGGACATTAAATTGGAGGATGTCATGTTGCCCTTCAGATTTATTATTATGGTGATCCAAGTCTGAAACAGTAATGACAGTTTTTAGGGATTTAATTTCAGTGGCAAATCAAACATAGTGATGCTAAGTTTTATTAAATATTTGAAACTTAGTGCAATCTGGAGTATAATTAGAAACATAAGACATTGTGTTCACCGGGACAAGTCTAATTTGGAATCCTCTCACCCAAAGCTTAGCAATGTCGTTTTCATTTTAGGATGTGGAAAAATATCCAAATACATTGTCGACTTGAAATTTCATTAAACGTACCAGATTTTACATGACTTGAAATAACTGATTTTGTCAATAAGTATTTTTGATAAGATAATTTTGTATCATATTGCAGAATATGATCACAAAAAAGAATAAACTCTTTTCTTCTTCTGACCGAACAGGAACCTCTTTCCTCATTGGCCATTGAGTTTCAATCAGGCAGCCCCATCCTTCAGGAGAAGATCAAGGTTCATTGGGATGACAGACAATAGTTACTGCTGCTCTGTCAATTATCCTCATTCATAGTCCTTTTGGCTCATAGTTGTTAGATTTTTTGTGTCAATGTTTTTTTTAATGTGCAGCTCCTTGCTGAACAATATGCTGCATTGAGGCGAACACGAGGAGATGGAAATTGTTTCTATCGAAGTTTTATGTACTCCTACCTGGTAATCTGCTTGTCTTTTCTAAGAAGAGTTCTTGTTGTCTTTGTAATATTTGTGTTTTTTTTTTTTCACAAAAGATGCTCTGGGCATGATCCATGAGTTGGTGATATTTGTGCGATGTGAAACTAGGAGCATATTTTGGAGACACAGGACAAAGCTGAGGTTGATCGTATTTTGGCAAACATTGAACAGTGCAAGAAGACACTACAAGTTCTTGGATATGCAGATTTTACCTTTGAGGACTTCTTTTCAGTAAGTGTTGTTACTTCCTATCCTTTGTTTCTGTTTCATGTATTCTCTTTCTGTTTGCACTGTGCATGTCACTGGTGAGCATACTGAAGTAAATGCTGGTGATTGATGCTATTGATATATGTCCTGTTAATTCTTTCATTTTTAAAATTTTGCAGAATTGTTTTAGGACTTATGCATCTTAATTTGTCCTAAAGGGTAAAGATGAACAATCTAAGTTTTCAGAACTGGAGGAACTGTTTGTATCTTTCTCACTAAAACATTTAGCCATTTAGGGATACCATCAGATGGCTCAGGGGAGGGAGAGAAGGTCTCAATGTACTACAAGAACTCATTGCTTGGGAAGTAAAATAATATCTGATATCACTCTGTTCTTTTGTGTCATTTGTATAATACATGGACCTAAACTGATCAAACATGCATTTTTTTGTTTCTGTGGTAAACAAACTTTCTGAAATCAAACAAGGAAATATCAATCAAGCCTTTACTTATTAAGCCTTTACTTAGAAAGCCGCCTCTAGGATATATTTTGTTGTTTATCCACTATTGCCTCATAGATTGCCAATTTCCGGATGATTCATTGTCTGTTCTATTTCTAGCTCAGTATCTTCTCTGAATTGTAAGCCTCCACCTTGGAGGTATGTTTGCTGCGGGTAACTTGTCGATTACATTGTAACAACAGAATCTTTGTAAGCTTCCAAAGAGGTCATTATGTGTTTTCTCCAACTATTAGATTTTCTGTTCTTTAATGGTCCTTTCTCATGTCATATGAATCTGATACAGAATTGACTAGATGTCAATAAACTTAATGTTTCTTTTAATTGTTCTTTTCTTTACAATTGTGCTTTTACTAGTTAGTTAATATAAATAATTCATGGCACAGCAGGGTTAGTTTGGTTGGTCCAATTTAAATTCTGTCACAGGGCTAGATCCTAGGCATATGATATTATATTTAGATTTCGAGGGAGCACTAGGCCGTAGGCTTATACATCAGGTGGCTTATTGGAGGGAGTGCAGGTTAATTGAAGAACAAATGCAGCAAAAGCTGGACTGAAAGGTGAACTACCAGCTCAGATTGGAAAGCTGAGTCACATCTTCCAACTGGCCAAATCTGCTCCATGCGTTGCCAACCTAACATGCCTCAATAAGGGCTTTGCCCAGGTTAAGGCATTAAGTAAGGTTTTTGAGAAGCCTAATCCTACCAATGTTAGGACCATAACATGAATTTTAATATGACAAGGGAGCTTGCAAGTCTCAAAATTCATTTGGTCACTTGATTGTTCAGAATAGTTTGGTTCTCTTCTACATTTGATTAATCATTTTTGAGTTTTGGAGGGTCTGTTCTGAATAATTTGGTACCAAGGTCATGCAGCTCCAGTAATATAGCCTATTTAGGAGGGTTGTTCATCATTTTGGTCTATGCTAACGTTGGCTGGGCTATCATTTGGTTCATTTGCATCCTTATTGTGCAAGGGTTATGCTATGTAAAGTTGAATCTCATAGACTCCACAGTGGTGGGGTGGTTCTTGCATTGAGCTGCTCATTTTTTATGGTTCTGATATTGTTTCCTTCTATTATTTATTAATGCTATTTTATTAGGACTAAACCTGTAAACTGGGTAGCAAATTTTGGCTAGAGTTAATGGTTCTGATAATTTTTGAACTGAGGGATTCCTATCTGATTCAAACGTTTTGATCTTCTCTGATAGGAGAGGATAGGGTCTCAGTTGAACTAATAATATAGTCTTTTTATCTTTGAAAAAAAACTTGTAGAATGGTTAACTCTATGTTCTTCTCGTCTAATTCTATGTTACATTATTTGACTCCTATTATTGAATGCTAATGCAGGTATGGACTTGTGAAAACAATCTCTTATATTGTTTTTAAGGTTACGATTAAGAATTAATTAAGATACATGAACTAATGTTTAGTGTATTGTGTAGTTGCATGCATGCTACATGTGTATCCTCTAGTTTGATATTTATAACACTATTTTAAGTATGGATTGAAATATCAATTGGATGTTGTCAAAAGTAGAGCCTTCTGGTTTTCATTCTTTGATCTAATCTTCTCATATTTTTGTATATATTTCTTGAAGTAAGAGACTAATTTCCATAAACAACAGGAGAAAAAACGAGTCTCATATATACTACTTGTTGCTTGCCAAATTGGACACTTTTGATAACTGTACGTAATTATTTCCATTTCCAAATTTTACTCAAATTAGGTGAAGCATCATAAGTTAAAGCTTCCATCTAAATTAAATTTGATAGATTAGGGCAGAAATTGTTTTTCTAACATAAAATTGTATCGAAGAAGGAAAAAGATTGAAGAAAAGAAAATTAAGTGCCTCATGTGAGCCTGTCATAGGATGACTACAGAAACAATATAACATTATGATTTTGTCCAAGTATTGCAATAACTTGTTGCTAAGTATCAAAATTGTAGCTTGTACAATGTTGAAGTTGACATAAGGAGCATGACTTTGTATTTCGATACAAAAAATCGAACTACAAATTGGTAGATTTTCTATAGCTGGCAAACCCTGCTATGCTGCACTTGGAGTTATCAACTCCTAGTGTTAAGCTGGGTGGGGTTGTGAAACCCTATCATTGCTTCTGCCAAAGATTTTAGGTAGACATATGGGAGATAGTTGGGTTCTAGCTAAGTCTGGGCCATTGCTTAAGCCTGTCAAGCCTGCTATGTACTCACTTCCCTTGGAGACAAGCCTTGTCCCTGAGATGAACGAAGAATTCTTTCTGCACCTCATGATCCATCACTTTATCTAATGCGGAGCTTGTTCTACCACATCATTGACTCAACATCATAAATTATGAAGAATCTCCTTTAGAAGATGTGTGCGGTCTTCAATCAGCTTTGCAACAAGTACTGGTGTCACTGTAAGTTCTTAACAAACTTGAGCTTTAAGAACATGGAAAAAATCTCTTAGTGGAAGCACTCTACTCAAGGTAGGAGCTTTAACCACCTTAGGTTCCTTGCCTACATAGCAATAAGGAGTTACTAGTCCATGATTTGGAATTTCTGATACAAGGATCTATAAACTGGGTAAACTGGTATGTGCATATGGATGGTACCAGTGATTTAAAAAGTGCTAGGTGCTAAGGTCCCAAAACGCCCAAGGCGCTAGGCGCTCGGTTGAGCAAAGCGAGGCGCTATGAAATATTAAAATATAAAAAATATATAATATAATTATTTAAATAAAAATATGATATTAAATTTAAAAAATACTGTTGACAGTATATTACTTAAGTTAAATAAGGGGAAAAATATTCTCTAAAATATTAAAATATAAAAATAATATAATTAAAAATATAATTATTTAAATTAAAATATAATATTAAATTAAAAATACACTGTTAACAGTATATTACTTAAATTTAGAGGAGGGAGAAAAAATGTTAACAATAACAGAGGGAGATAGCAATGGCGGTGGAGGATTAGTACAAGATAGTTGCGACAGCGCTGTAAATGACAACAATGGTAGCGGCGAAAGCTGTGGACAACAGCAACGACAGTGAGGGAAGCTACGGACAGTAGTGGTGACAGCAGCACTAGCAACGGCGGAAGCTGCAGATAGTAACGGCGACAATGCCGAAAGTTGTGGATAGTAGCAGCGATAACAACGGAAGCTCCAGAGGGTGTTCATTGGTGGCGGAGGAACCTGCAGTCCTCTCCCTCGACAGTGGAAGGAAGTGACGGGAGCCATCGAACTCGTCCGTCGATAATAGAGGAAGGCTCGGTCTGCTGCGTCTGCAGCGAAGGCAGCGATAGAAAGCATCGGCGACGGAGGCAGAAGCAGCGCTAGGGTTCCTCGGGGTCGCGTGGGCGTGAAGCGTGGCTTTTGAGGTAAGAAACTACGAATCGAACCAGCCTTAAACTGGTTTGATTCATTTAATTGAATCGAGCGCTCGCTCAAAGCGCCCAGGCAGCGCCTCATTAAAGCGCATCTCCTGGTGCACACATGAGGTGCTCGGGCCTCGCCTCGCCTCGCCCGAGCGCCTATTTAAATCACTGGATGGTACATAACAATCTTGACTTTGGAACATAATACGAGAGGTCAAATCCATGTTTTTTGGTAATCTATGCCTCCTGCTCGTCACCAGCATGCATTATAAAACATGCCCACTTACTCGCCTCTTTTCATCATCCTCCTTATTCTCTTTCTTCACCTCCTCTTCTCTCCATCTTTTTTGCCATCGCCTCGTCTTGTTCCTCCTACTCTTCCCTTCTTCTCCTCCCTCTCTTGCTCCCTTCATGGTACTGTTATGTGTGTCTATTGACATATGTGCCAACGTGGACCATGCCCATACTAGTATTGTCATGGATCAAAGTAGGTCCAACACCTGAAATGTAGAACCTTGTTTTAACTATCTAACGACTTAGAGTGTGATGTTATGCTTATCAAAAGTATTTTTCTTTACAATAAAAATGATTAATGCCAGAGAATTAATATTTTTTTATCATGGTCATACCATAGTGTGACAAATCATCTAGTTTCCGCATGTTCTCAATAAACAACTTGGTTACCTACTTTGCTGTGTAGGATTGCAACAATGGAATAAAATATGTATGCTTTGGTAGGAGATCCACCATCACCATGATTGTAAATTTGTTATCTTTTAGAAGAAGGCCCTTAATAAACATTATGGTTATATGTTTTCAAAACTCTTTGTGGCTAGAGTATACTAGAAGGTCTAGTGGCCTGATATTTGATGTGGTTGCAAGTGTCTCATTGAGACACCTATCAATAGAAAAATTTTCACGTCCTAAGCCAATAATGCTAGAGCTAAGATGCTCAAAAGTTTTTAAATTATTCTTATGGCCTCTTGATATGGTGTCAGGAAGTTGTTAATATTTAATTGGTAGAGGAGTCTGTATTTATGGCAATTAACTGTTTATAGTAAATAAAGGTTGTTGGTTGTTGTGATGAAATAGCGAAGTGAGAGCTATCGCTAATTGATATCATTGGCCCCATAATCTCTTAGGTAATGCCAAAAGGAAAATTGAAAAGTTTAAATTGTACTTTTTATAGGAATCCTAGATAGCGCATCTACCTACACTATTAACCAGAAAAAAGAAGACTATTTGGCAAGAGAATTTGGAAGTTTATCTTCTCCAAAGAAAGCAAAATATGATCTATTTGATTAGTCTTAATACAATTGTATTTTCTTCTTTATTAATTTTAATCTTTTTTTCTTATACTTGGGTCCTGTAAAAAGAGGCCAAAAGATTATAATAGATACATCATATAATGAATTGAGTTATTTTTTTACACTTTTGTGAGTGGTGCTAGGCCATATTTATGTTTCCGATGGGATAATTCTAGTCTTTGTGCAAGACATGGAAGTACGAGGCCTTTCATCCTGAGAGTTCTTTTCTTGAGTTAGTTTCATTTATTTTCCTATTATCTTGTCATTATTATTTTTTCCTCTCTCTTTTAATCCTCTATTATCATTAAAAAAACCTTTCTCTATTCATCATAATGTTGTATATGAGATGTGGTAAAAGCCTTCGGTTTAGCCAAGATGTACTATCATCATGACCGAACCTTATTTCAATTATATAAACTCGGACGAAGTTTCTATACAATAAAACTAAATGACACAAGATGATTTTATTTTATTTTTAAATAAAATTTATATTGGTTTAAGAGTTCTTTCGTAAATTTTATAAGTTGCCATATGACAACTAGAGCATTTTTAATTGTATAAATTGATTATGATGAAGAAAAAGGAAGTAAAATTAAGAGAAGGAAAAGGAAGGATCATCTACCTACAAGAAATAATCAAGCATAAAAAAGGAAAACTATTTGGCAAGTTGAACTTCAAAGTTTATCTTCTCCAAGGACAGAAAGATATAATTTTTTTTTATTAGCCTTGATATAAATGTATTTTGTTCCTTGTTAATTCTTTTCCTTTTGTTCTTATACTTGGGTCCAATAAAAATTAAAAGTGAGTTGAATTTCGTTCCCATATTATGTGTGTGGTACCAAGGATTGAAATTTCGTACCGTACCAGAGTTTCGAGATTCGCTTGGTACGATATGGTACTGTATACCGAGTAGTACATTTCAATATATCGCTCAGTATATATATATATATATATATATAATTCGGCGACGTCGTCTCTCTCTTCTCCCAAGTGGGGCGACGTCGCCTGATATATATATATATATACATTAATAAA